>CM061537.1:40217400-40478612 GCA_030545055.2 Neoaliturus tenellus
ACTAACTTCTTTGCTACCCAAACACTCACTCTTCGGAAAATCTATCACTTATACTTATTTCCTTCAACGATTGTATCGCACAGCACCCAAATTAAAAATTCCGTCCACCAATCCGCTTCGCACTATACATTCGACAATCAAATCTCGGCAGCACCAATCGGTTACAGCAGCACAGTTAGGACTCTATGACTGTATAGGACCCGCTACGCGGTGCCTCCGTTAGCCAGGTCGTTATCGCCTTGTCTCTTCCATTGTTAGCCGGCTCGACTAACACTTAGCCGGCGGACCGTTGTGTTTAGCCGTCAAAGGCGCCGCGCGCACGCGCACCGCCGCTAATGCGCGCACACGACTCATCCCATTCACCCATTCAATTCCCGTCAGGTGCTTCCGTCACCGCTGTAGTCAGTGGAATATTTATTTGGCGGTGATTCATTGGAGTTTTACTGGGGATTCAATATTTTAAAAGGGATTTAATGGATTAGCCATTAGGTATGGTTTGTTTGTTTTGTTTTGTTTTGTAATTTAGGGAGGGAGATTTAGGAATTTCATTTTTTAAACCTCAACATTTAAATCCCACCGAACTTACTACAGGAAGCGTTAAATACACTACAGCCCTAAAAGTCTAAATTTTACACGGACTCTTGTTGGAATAAGTGTCTTAAAAAGTCTTCAGTTATAACGTTTTAGCCTCTATAGTTTCACAACCACGCCAGACCATAGAGAGATACATCGATGTGAGATACTAGGGGTGACAATGCAGGGAAATCAATATTAATCAGACAGGGTTGATGATTTCTGTACATAGTTCGATTGCTCCTATTTTACCTTTCGCATGTTTTCTCCTGTTAACAGTTGTTTTAAATATTCTGTTATATCAAAAATGATTCACTTCCTTAATCTTATGACAGAAACAAACTACATGGGCTGTCAATGCATTTCAGAATATAAATATTTCAAATCGGTAAACTTATTGCAAAGCCACTTGATGAAACGACTTTTTATTGACTTTTTTTTTTTTTTTGATAGGCCTACCTCAAATGTTAAAGTCGATCAAAAGTTTAAATTTGCACGGTCGAGACTAATCAAGCCAGCAACTATGCCATTCTAACCTGTAGGGTTTCCTTGCCGAAACCCAACACCTCGCTCATTTACTGTCTAAAGTTTCGCCAAATTTGCCCTAGGTTAGTTCCAGTTTCGGCCATCAGCAGACGGCGATATCCCATCCCTCCGGACCACATGCGGAGTTTCTCTGGAGGAAAGAAAGCACAAGATTATGCAAAGTGCGTGGAAGTAGTTAGTGTAATGTCAATAAGGGATTAATTACCATCATTGGCCGATCAGCCAGCATTAGCCGGCCTAACATCGGGAAGTCGACGGCGAGCCAAAGTCGTGCAGGCTAATGGAGAATTAAGTTTTGGAATCGTTTAACAGTGAAGGAGAGAGTGTATGATTAAATTGGTTACATTTTTCTTTTCTATATTGTATATGTAAAGTAAGTGAAAATAAGATAGACTACCTACATGTTTAAGAAACTGAAAAAAAAATTGAGATGGAAGCAATGTGAAAGACCTGTGAACAATTTCAGATTTAATATTTAAGGATTGATTTTTTGTTACTCACTTAACAAATAATGTTTTTAAGATAATTATTCTTAGAATATTACATTTATAAGCGAGGTTAAGTTATTTGAAAATGCATCGGGTTGGTAAAGGAGAAGTAAGAATTGGTTTAAAAAAGCTTTACCAACTAAATTTCCAAAATTTCCCATGCAAAATCTAAATATTTCTGGATCAGTTTAAACTGAGTTTGGGAAAAGTCCTTAGTTTGGTAAATTGTTGTACTTGAAGTTTTAACTCAATAGTATTTTCAAAGCTTTTATATCTAAATTTTCTTCTTATTTATTTTCTATAAATGCCAAACTACAGTCGTCACCTCCTCGCCGTACCCGGCTTATGCAATTCACGACGATTCCATCACTCCTTTCCGTTGTCTAAGGCGGGGTTGGCAATTGTTTTAGTATTCACTAATGGCAGCGACCCGGTCACGAGGCTTATCACCTTTGTAAAGCTCGGCCCCCGGCCTTGATCCGCGGAGAGCGGCGGTCGTGCAGCCTAAATGGCAGATTCGAGCTTTGCTACGGTCAATCGCCAATTGACACTCGCTCGTGGAAACATTTAGTTAGACGTAATTAAAGGTAATTATGTAGAGTTGATTGTTGTAAGGATGGCAAAGGAATAAAGGAATTTACCTCTAGGCCTGGAATACTGTAATACTTAGAGAGATCTGTGTTTCATTGAGATTTTGTTTCCGTAGCAATCTTGTGTGAAGCAAACAATTACAAGGTCAAATTAGTATTTTCTTTAATTTCAAAGGTATATTAAAACACGTAGGCAATTTTAAAAGAAAATGGTGTTTGAACTTGACCTGACCAGAATGAAGGATCAAGTTCAGTAAACAAATACCTTACACTCGAGGTTTATCATAGTCATCAACTTTCAAATGCTTATATTAAAGATCACAAGGACCCCGATCAGTTAGGAGGGTGATAAAAGCTAAACATGCCTCTTACCAAGGGATACTTCAACGACCTGAGCCATATCAGATTTCAGATGACCGGCGACTGCCCACATAGAGTAATAAACAAGAGCTAATGAACCAGACGATACTCTGTGCCGATTATAATCAGCTGTTTCCTCTCTCCGACAACTCAGTTATGTATGCAAATACCAGCTGTTATCGAATTTTACATGTGTCCATCTACCTTTTACACCTTCGCCGCTCCTTTCACATATCTACATCAAAAATTCATAAGTGAGTTTTTACCTTTCGAAAATGTTAGTCGAGTAAACCACACGTGTTGCAAAGTTTTACTGGCTAATCAAGGGTTACTTGAAATTTCTAAGGAATGAATCCGTTGTAGATGATGATTATAGTGATCGCCCATGCCAAACATGTTTTCACCCTTTCTTTTGTGCGAGGTAGCCAAAGCCTGCAGCCAGATTCTACAAATTAGCCTCTACTATCCCAACTTGTCCCATTACGCACCATCATTACCTTGTGGTAACGAAACTAGCTTTCTAATCGATCCCTGATCAGTTTCTCTTTTTCAGAGACGATTATGTCAAATCATACTCATCGTAGGGCTGGTTGTTTTGTGAACCGTAGATTCTATGGTCTCTCTAATGACTAATCTGCTTATATAGTTAGTTGTCTGCAGCACGTATGGAAAATTATAGATCATATCTGCGATAACACCGTGAGGCTACAGAGTTTACCATAGATTTAGCATACTCCTCAAGGGGTAGCAAACTCCTTTAGGAGTATGCTTACTCTATGGTTTTACTTAATTTGTGCCAACCTATTTAGATTACTGACAGCTAAAACTGAAAAGAAATCCTATGGTAATATAGATTCAGAAGAAAACTTGTCAAAAAGGGTTTGCTGATAGGTTAAAATAAAGAGAAGAATGTTTCACTTTCTCATCAATACGGGAACTCTTCTGGAGGGTAAATTTTCTCATTGGTACCTGCGAGACGGATTTCGCAATCCCACAGGTAACTCTTCTCTCTGGTAACTGATCATCTGAACTCACCTAACATAACCTAAATATAATGACTACCTTTTTGTACTGGGTTAAGTACAAAAATCACTTTGAAAATGACTAAGTCAAAAAATGTCAGTGCAATAAAAAATTAATGTTTCAAAAAGGGTACTTATGGTAATTGTTTACATATTTCAAAACCTAAGTATAATATTTTGTGAAGAAAGGTTATTTATGAGAAAAGTTATCTGCCAGTGAGTCTTCCAGTACTGCACGGTCAGTCAAGAAGAAAGCAGCCTCAATGATTTTCATTGAACTTGATCAGTAGGCAATAAGCAATCTAGCAATCAATACGTTTTTGCATCGTGATCGAGTGTTTTAAATTTACCAAATCGACTTTACTGACCTAACCTAATCAAGGACGAAGTTGATATTCATGCATTTTAATATCGTCCTATCTTTAATCTTCTGAAAGAATATAGGCTAGGTACTTGTTGTTGTTTTTTTAAATATCTTCATATAATAATGTTACGAAAAATTTTAAAAAAAGGCCTAATATCAATAAAATTTTGACAATATCATTGCTAGATCGTGCTGCAACTGCGCATCACAGTCAGTCACCAGGAACGACCGTTTTCCCGCTCAAACCGCCCCAGTAAACTGAGCTATCAAGTTGAACGGCCATCGGAATAGTCGTTTCTCTTCGGCCGTAGTTATAGTGACCGAATCGTTTCCGGCCGTTCGGTTGTCACTAGGCTAATACTCGGTTGTCACTAGGCTAATACTCTGTTGTCACTAGGCTAATGCCATGTTGACTGTCCGGCTGTGGGTCACTAGAGCCAATCACTGGGTCATGACGTCATTAGATGTCCAACACTGGGACACGTTGTAGAGGTTAAAACTCGTTTAGCGTTAAGTCACGTGACTTGTTGTCAGACATTTGTCATTCACTGTTTATAGTTTTACTAAAATGGTCGGTAATTGGCGTGTGTGTACTGTTTTGGTGTCATAATTACTTGTTCGTGTGCTAGATATAATTTATTTATTAGAAAGACACCAATTTTAGAGAATTAGATATATTTGGTTCCGAAGCATTGCTGTCGAGCTTGTGTAGGGTTATGTATAAATCGAATAATTGAAAACTATTCTAGAAAATTAATTATTAACTTCTTATCGAAACTCAGTAAATAGTTAATGATAATTTCAGTACTTTAAAACCAGATTACGAAGTAAAAGCGACTTTAAGCATGGTTGTTAGATCGGTCATTTCTTCATAAGTAGTTTGTTGATAAGTTGGGTGCTCTCCTTGCAGCAAAAAGTATAAAGAATCGATGACTTCAAAAGACAAGGCTAAAAATACTCTACCATTTGATTTAATTAAAGAAACATTCTCTATACCATTAATGTTACTTAATCGGTGGCACGTGATTTAATTTATGTGCGGTCTAACAAGGAATTGTTAATGAAAACAATCAGTAGTGGGTATACAAGAGGCTCTGGACAATTTCCAATTCTGTGCCGTAATTGATTTCATTGTTGCTCCGGCCTTTATCAAGGTGAGGTCTGAACGGTTACTTCCTTCTTCACATGTAGGCTGTTGAAGTAGAGGTAATTGTCGGGTTCTCCTGCTTGCAAAAACAATGAAATTTCAAACAGTTTCTGTAACAGTTTCAGGGGCTGATCCAATACTTGTCCATGCTATTCGTCTTAATCCGAAAAATAGACATGTAACGCTGCTTATGTAGATCTAGAAAAAACCTTGCAATGGTTTGGCGAAATTTTAAAACTCTAAAATTTAAAAATGATCCTTATAAAAAGTTTCTTTGAATGTTTTAGTATTGAAAATTCATTCAAAATTTTACGAAGACCTACTAGATACCTGAAAACCTAAAACTTCTTTGAAAAACTGATGGATTGGAAAATAACGCACATGCCATGACTCTTCCATGACCTACCCGTCTGAAGACCTGCTTGTAACACCCAACCACGAAGATTTTGATTGATGTCTGTGACTTCTAAAACAAACACCCATCAAGGGCTGACTCACCACAAGATGAAAAGTTCAGCCGACCGATTAAGCCGTGTATAATCATGCTGTCGTGGGGATTAGAAAGCATTATCCAAAGTATTGTTGGAGCCTCCGAATCCCGGTGGGGCGGGCGGCCGTCGTGATCTTGTTAATTTCACCTCAGAGGCGCTTGTCTCAGCTTGAACCGGCCCGTCACGACCTGAACAATCATTGATTGATTGATTGATTGATTAGAGCAACCATTGATTCGTGCTACGCATATGGGTTGTGGTTTGTTCCAGGCACAATAGCACGAGTGTGAGTTTGTAATAGGAATTTAACGAACTTTGGGATCGGTTATATGGACTAGAAAGGATTGCTTCTTTCTTTGTAGATTAGTTCTGTTAGTTGAACTTAAATTCATTGGTGTTTTGTTAAAATTAGATTAATGATCTCTATAGAGGAGGTTAACTTATTGTTAAATGAATTTGAACACTTTTTGACAACCTTATGTGTTTTATCATTACAGTAGTTCTAGTTATGAAAAAAAATATTGCAGTGTAAATAATTGTTTAAATAAGACTGAGTAATGTGAAACTTTTTGGTTTTAAATTTTGCCTGACTACGTTAATGTTAGTGTCTCTGATCAGTTTTGATGATTTAGTAGATAATCTTAGGTAAACCCATGAAATCTATCCAAAGTCCGCATTTAGTATCTCATCAAACTATTACTACTTAACCTTTGGTAGGTAGAGTAAATAAAAAATAAAATAAAACAAGTTTGGGGAAGTTACCAAGTTACTTAATGAAGAATTTCCATAAAAAACAAAAACAAAAATGTATTGGATACGAAGATTTGAATGTTCATGCTGTAATGAAATATTAACAAACGTACATAATTTCCTGTTTTTATTTTTGATCATCCTCAATGTCAGCGCTGCAGATTTTAACCCTTTGCATTTCCAGAATTCCCAACTTTTTGTTTAAATGGTCATCGAATTTCTCATCAACTCTGTCATTGTCACTAACATCTGCACCAACGAGGTTTAACTGTTAAACACATGTTATTTTAGTGTTCCTTTTTGACTGCCTCCATTTTACCCACAATTCCTTCGGTTTTCTCATTCACCATCCCACACTTTACTCTCGTTAACTTGATCACCAGTTTTAGCTAATCTGAGTTTCCGCAACAAGCTTAAAAAATTCCAGCTTATACTAGCAAAGCCACTTTGATTTGATGGTTTTAGACTAAAGGCCTATTTTGCCAGACGCGTCTCGTGCGTCTGACGCTCCGCGATGATCGCTAGAGCGATGATCGCTCAGCGTCGATCGCTGGGGTCTATTTTCCCAGACGCGTCTATTCGTTGCGATTATTACATCAGTGAGTGGTTTTCTTTGGTGGCGAAAAGAGTGGTGTCGATGCCGTCGGTGGTGTTGAAATGAGTACCGGTATTAAAAGACAAATAGTGAAGTATTTACTAGCGGAGGAGGTAGACGATGAACAAATTTTAGAAATGCTGTGTGAGCCTAGGGAAGAAGTGCGTGCTATGTTTTTAAATAGGTCTGAAGAGGGATATTTCAAAATATTAATAGAAAATCACCTACGTTCCGATGAGGCCAAGTTCTCTGAGTTTTTCAGGCTTGATCTTACTCAATTCAAACTTCGTGCTGTTTAATTGAAAATGAGTTGCTGAAACGGCTTCGATTAATTTGTCATCTTCTTCACTGCTAAAACACCACTTTTGCGACATATCACCAAACTTTAAAAACTGGGTCTAGAAACTACAACTACAACTTGAACTAGAAGTCAACAATTGAAAACACGTCTTTCTTCCACTAATAATCGCGAGCGACTGCGTCTCCGTCTGCTCTAGGAGCAGAGGGCCGCGTCAGACGCTAGCGGCTCAGTTACAGCCGCTGGCGGCTGACGCGATAGACGCGTCTGGGAAAATAGACTAACCTGAAACAATGTAAAGCAGAGGGCAGCGATTGACGCGGAGCGATCATCGCGGAGCGTCAGACGCACGAGACGCGTCTGGCAAAATAGGCCTTAAGCTTCTGAAATTTTTTACCATAGAAACCACGGACATAAAGTAGATAAACAACTAAAGAATAGTTTCTATGGAAACGGGGAGATTTGTAAATGGCGACAACCAAAAAGGAAAAATATCCTTATCTTTGTAGCACTCTTCAGCACACGTTGCTGCGTGTGACCAGTGACCACAGGCGCTACCGCTTGACACCCGCGCCGTCACGTCGCGTCGTCGCGCGTGACGTTACGATTGCGTGACGCGTGACGCGTGACCCCTGACCGTGACCTACGGCGGCGAGAGTGGCCAGTCACGTGATGTCTGCGCGGTCCGTCCATTGTTGAGGTGCTACACGCAAGCCACTCCATTTGGAAGAGTCGGATCATGAAATGGAATCTGACCGGGTACCAAGTTTGGTTTTAGAAGGCATACTAAGTTCTAGATAGATGATCATGAGTATTGATTTCCTTAATTTAAGCATAATTTATTTTTTTTTAAACAATTTTGTTTAGATCTTTTTTTAATGTAAAAATCGGCTAATTAATCTTAAATGTTTATTGTTTGCAAAATCAATGATTAGACAAATACGGTACCAGTTGTATGCTGCTTGAAAGTCGTCCATAACTACTGTATACTATTGATGGTTTTTAAATATTTACTCATATAAATTCAAAGGTGACCATTTTCAACTACTAACACATCCTATATAAGCGTTTGAAAACATTGTACGTAGAAAGTTGTTTTTAGATTTTCCCTCGAAGCCCAGACAAATATTTGTTGATTCCTTGATGGGTATTTTAATCCGATTATGCCATCCCCCAACCGAAACAAGGTTGTGTAAAGACGTGAAAACCTTGTATAATTTGATAGGTAATTAACAACTTTAATTTACCTTAAAAAGTGCCTTAGTCTATTAAAATTCATTCATGTTTCTTGTAGGTATTGATTGCCTTCTTGTATTTTGTATTTATAGGCTATGTAATTTAAATTTACCCCCTATACGCAATATCCATTTTCTCAATTGGATTAAATCAATTAAACATTTTTTCCCCATAACATTATAATCCTATTAATAACTTCTTTGGAAACTGTTTTCTGCAATTTCAAACACTTCAAAACCGCAACGTGAAGCTTTTGGTAAATCATGACAATGAATCGCCTAATTGAACGATATATCTTTCGCGTTTTAGCCCTTTTCTATTTGAATAGGCCCTACACATCCCAGGTGGCCCCTAAGGGTTGCCCTCAACCCCCGCCTCGATGACAGACGAATTGATATGCAGGCGAGGTGGTGAGATGGTTACGAGAGTAGGACTTGGACGTAGACAAATGGAGGGTGAAATACCGCTTGACAGCTTGTTTCAAAGACCCTTCTGAATCGCGGTAAAAGCTGGGTTATAGATTGCTTATTACGAACCCAACTCAAGAACACCATGGAAACTAATAGATCAAAATTCGTGTTTGTTTTGTCTTGTTGTGTTGTATTAATGACTTATATCTTAATGTTTTCATTGGAGTCTTGCCCCAAACGCATAAAATAATCGGAAGCGATATCTGATCTTATTCAGCTCCCTTATATTTTTGTAAATAATCATTTCTCAATTAATATTTTTGGCAATTCATGATTTAAATGGGGATAGTTCAATTTTAGCCATAATCTTCAAAACATACTTGAACCTGTGAAACTTTAGAGTGATGCATTCCAAATGTCTAAGTGATTATATTGCAGTAAAATTTCCTCTTGTGTTAACTATTAAATAGTATATTTCTAAACATAACAATGACAATTAATAGTAAAAATATTTATATAAATTCTAATTCATTCATCAAAAACTTGTTTAATATACCCTCAGTCTCGGTCGACATTTTCCGACATTTCGTGATCGCTCTTCACCAGCTTATACGCTGCTGACCTCATTTCTAAATCCGCATCCCACATCAGAACCCTGTCAAATCAGAGTTCTCGTGTGCGACATCACTTACGTGGGAGAAGCTCAATAAGTTCCACTGAATAACAATAAGTTCCTCAGAATAACAATAAGTTCGTGTCGTGTCCGTCTGCCGGAGTGGCGTGCGAGCTTCTGACATCTTGGAACACGAGACTGCTGCCATCGCGAGAGTAGCATTTTGTGGTCGAATGCGAATTCACTGCACGGAGCTCTCTGTACCTGGAGGTTCACGAACATTTGGTACGAATTCGTATTCAAGTAGGTGAAATATTTTAGGTATAGAAATAGTTGTAGCTTGTATTTCCTACTTGCCTGCTGACTACTGTGTATTTATTTTACAATGATCCCATAGACCTGTCAAATGTATAGAATGGAGTGTTTATTCGTACATTAATACTGTTACTGACATAATTATTCCCTCCATTAATTTATTCCTTGCGAAAACTCTGTGTCAATAATTTCCAAATGTTTTTGTGAGGGAAAGATTTCACTAGTAAGGCCATTAAAGAATGTCCTTGCGCATACAGTAAACATTAGTTAAACTTTATTTTTTCTCCTTTAAAAATTAAAGTTTATTTGCCCTGCATGGACGTTAGGAATGCAACACTTCATTTAATTCCATCCTATAGGCATACTATAAAAAGAGGCGTATCTATAGCGATGTATTTTATTCTAAGAATTTGAAAATTTCAATTTTTATTATTGGACTTTTGGGTTGCAATTCTAATAACGAAATAATAAGGGAAATTATTACATCACGTCTAAAGTTACAAAGCTCTAGAAGGACTTTCATTTCCATAACAAAAACGCGTTTAATACAAATTTGGCATTCGTTTTCCCCTTCTTTGTGTCGTAAAGCTCCAGATTTCCGTCCATTATGCATTCTAATTTACGACACATTCTTGTCAGATTTTGTAATAAACATGTTAAGTTTACCGTCTCAAAAGATAATCCCCTCTAGATACTTTACTACTCACATTTACATAAGATTTCCTGTCCCTTGACCAACGCCGAGCAGAGTCGTGCAAGTAGAATTTCGTCTTGCACGATTGTGGTACAACTTAATAAACCTACTTTAATGTTTAACGAACAAGAAATGGTTGAATAAACCTTAGATACAACATGAGATGAATGGATTGTAAATTAATTTTCCACGAATAATTAATAAATTAAACTCAAAGAAAATTTCAGTGGAATACAACATATTATTTGGTTTTACTTTTACTGTATCATAAAAAAAACTAACTAGGTTAGTTCTTCTATGTTTGTATTCATGGAGAAGAGTATAGGTAAATTTTTAGTTCTGATAAATATATCAATTTCAATAATAAAAATCATAGTTAAAATATCAAACTTCGTATATCATTTTGACTCCATAAAAAATTAGGTAAATTATATCTTTTTGTATTAAGTACAATGACCCTTTACCTTTCGCCCAAGTTCTACCACTGTATTAACAGTAGTATAGGTTACTCACTTTAGTTTTATATGGTCTTTAAATGTCGTCACAGTGAAGAGCAATCAAACTTATGTCGGATTACACTTCTCTTGTCAGTGTGCAAGAAAACTATTCCCAGATGATTATCTGATTTTTATACAAACTGTAACTTCACTTTAGTAGAATCATTTCCTTACTTTTGTGATTAATAAATAAATTTATAAAACACATTGAAAGTGTTTCTGACTACAATATATTGTATGGTATAAATTATTTAAAAGTACCATGCGCAACGCATGGATGGCATAAACCGCTCAGGCGCCGTCTGGACAGTTATGCCCACTATATCACAGCAGACGATAAACAATCGCGCCACAATGCGATTCTCATAACCGTTCGATCACAATGCTGCATTATTTCATTCTATCCATCCCAGCCATCATAACACGACGGGGAAGGTCAACCGATAATTTAATCGATAGCGAGGAATCGCAAACGTGGAATTGAAACGAGAGAAAACTGATCGATCGGCAATTAAGATCGGATCTCGTGGGAATTGGAGCGACCCAGGATCGGCTCAGGATCGGGGATGGATGTCCTTGGATGTCGCTATTGTCCCCGATCTGGAGTGACATTCTGATCGTTTAGAGGTCTTGATAAGTTTAGAGGTCGCAACGGCGACAGTTATTGTTGATTGTTCCACCTCAATGGCATACGTCTTGTGGAAGTGCGATCGGTCGTTCTGCGATAAGGAAGTCGAATGATGGAGTGATAAGGATTGAACATGTCATAATGATGGTACAAGTGGTGAGATGCAAGTTATGATGATGGAGAAGGACTGTTGAGATTGTGTGAATAAATAAGTATTGAATGTGTTTGTAGCATTTATTTTATATGATCACTAGTGTGAAGCATAGTGTAAGCAACAATTAATTTATATATGTAGTTTTTGTCTAACTGCGTTGTTTTTTTGTTGCAGGTATGACAATTTCCTTCTACGTTTCTACTCCGTAATGTATTGTAAAAGTCGGTTGTTTATTACTCACCCAAGTATACCACTAAAACAATTTTTGTTAACTTTTGACTTTTTCCATGTAATCAACTACGTTACAAAGGCCACATTTGGATAGGCAGCCAGGCAGGACTGTATTTTGGAGTCAACAAAATGGCTATGTTATGTAAATATTAAAACGTGTATTGTGGGGAAGAAGCATTTTTAATTACAATACTACATCTATTATTAAACTTATTATTTCAAATGCACGTGTAGGCGGGGGCACACGATTACAATGTGTCAACGCAGGATGGTCCTGTCGAAACCCCCCGCCACGCCGACTATGACGTCACAGTCGGATATGTGTCAGGGAGAGGTTGCGAGACCTGTCGCTGGCAGCGCCACTGCCGAATTCATCACTTTTTTCTCACTCTGTGTTTAGCATGACACGTGAACCCAGATGTACTTTTTATATCAAGGTTGAACATTGCAGGTTGAAATCTTCGGTAATGTCGAACTAATTGGGCTCGCTTTCCTTCGTTGCTTTTTTGGCTTCCTTTTAAAATAGCAAGTTAGTTTCTCAGGATACTAAAATAGAAATGTATGTATGCTGATCTAGTCTCTGGTGGTCAATTATAAATGCTTGCAAGGTTGTTTTGAGTTCTATATGGATTACTAATCACACTCGCACTCACAGATTATCCTTAATTTTTTTCATAAAACTGTACTTCCATTCTGCAGTATTACATGTAACGTTCAACCACAGGTATATGGCAGGATAGCCGTTGGAGTATAGTCCATGTTTCGACTCCATGTGAAACGGTGTACTCCAGAAGATAATTTTAACATTTGGTGAAACACCTGTAGATGCCTTCCTTCATCCTTCATTGCAGAATCGATAATTTTTTTAGTTTGTAATGGGCCTAATACTTTTAAGTACTTCAGTTACTTGATTTGTAGAACTAAAGCAGGAAATGAGAAAGACTTGCTGATTAACCAAACTAGCGCCCGAAATAACGCTTAAATCGTCACAGGTTCGATTCCTCTGATGCTTGTGCTAATGTCTTTTAGTAGCAAAAGTAGCGAATTAGAACATCTTGTTCTTCAACTAAATTATATAAAGGATCACATAATGTCTGGAGGAATTTTACTTATCTTTCTATAACATAGCAGTACCAGTTGACCTTTTCACTTCCCATACGCTAGGCTAGCCGCTACGACTGGGTTTCCAGGTTATCGCTGCCAATGTGTGTAAGTTATCCAGTTCGTTCACAGGTTTAACTGCGATCGGAAGACGATATCGAGAGAAAAAAACCGGGCGGAATTCTAATTATGTCGTTGATGGAAGATAGAGCCGTTGTGCGGAGTTGAGGACTGTGGATGGGAGGATATGGCGTCGCGAATCGTCGCAACGGAGAGGATGGGCCGAGTCGTTATAGAATCGTTGTAGAAATATTTTACTTTAGATTGCTTTTAATTATGTCAGAGCTTGTAGTGAAATGCGTATTGTAAATTTACTTTACTTAGATAAAAGTTCAAACTGTTTCATTAGCGAAGGCATCATGTTTTCGAACACCGATTGAACAGTAGACAGCGTTTTAAGCTTTATAAAATAGGTTTATGTGGGATAATTGTAATCAGTGAAACAAGTAAAAAATCATTAAATGAAATGCCATTACATTGTATAATTTTGATTCTTCATAAGGTATAGTTATTGGATATTTCTAACAAGTTTTAAAGCTTTACCTTTCCTGGAACATTTCTGATTTGACGTAAGGTGACGAAACCGTACTTCGTCGACTGATAAACACATTAAGTATAATTATTCTACCGCGGTGGAACCGCACGTCAATCTACAGCGGCGCCGCACGACGCACGACGACACGGGACAGTAATGGGGACGCCTCCGCCGCCGCTGCTGCGGTCGTCTGCCTACTGTCTGCATATACATAATTTTTTTTATTTATTTTGTGTTTATCTACGCCCGAGAAATTTTATAACGTTTTAAAGGGGATCTGTCCAAACCCATGGCGTGAAAGAGAAATATAAATTTCTGTGTTGAACTTACAATATCTAAAACCATAATACATACAAGAATTTTATAGTGCCGAAGCTTCACTTTTGAAATCATACGGAAGTCAAAAATACCCAACAGTGGGATTGTGAGAAATGCAGATGAGATAAATCCAGCGATCAAGGAATATTCGCCTAGAGTTGCAATCAAGATCGATCTCACTAAATAGTCATTTCCTCGAGTGCAACTTTATTTTTCTGTGGTGCAACCAAGGTGCAACTATGACAAATTTCACTGTAGCTATCTCCTCAGTTGCAACCAACATTAAAGATCACTCTATCCATCTTCCAAGGTTTCAACCAAGATTAATATTATTACAGCCATATCTACGGTTGCAACCAAGATCAATCTCGTTGTAGTCATTTTATACAGTTACAACCAAGATTAATTTCATAGCCATCTTCACGGGTGCAACCAAGATTCTCACCATAGCCATCTCCATGGGTACAACCAAGATTGATCTCGCTAAAGTCATCCCCACGGTTTCAACAAGATCAATCTCATTGTAGACATTTTCCGCAGTTACAACCAAGATCAATGTCATTTTCCATCTTCCAAGGTTTCAACCAAGATAAATCTCACTACAGCCATATCCACGGTTGCAACCAAGATCAATCTCATTGTAGACATCTTCCACTGTTACAACCAAGATCAATGCCACTGTAGCCACTCCATGGGTGCAACCAAGATTAATCTAGCTATAGCCACGCCACGGGTGCAACCAAGATCAATCTCACTATAGTCATCCCCGCAGTTGCAGCCAAGTTCAATCTCACTGTAGCCATCTCCATTATGAGGCGTGGATTCGCGCCCCGTGGCGTGCGAAAGTGAAGTAATTACCACCGCTAATTACCGCTAGATGGCAGGTATTTCGCGACGTTTCGCCGCCGAGTATTGTTCGGATATTCGCGGGGTTTCGGGGAAAGCGGAGGGAGGAGCAGCGGAGTGGTGAACACCTGATCATCATGACTGCAGCGGGTCAATTACCGGACCTTAAACGGAAGGGAGAATTTTTGGATGCTTTCTAATAAATTGTAACGTTTAATCCTTAATGTCTCATCTCTGGATGATCTATGGTGGTTGAAAAATAAAAATTTAGAGTTAAAAAGATGAAAAGAAGTTTTGTAGGCATGATAATTTTTTATCAGGAAATATTTTATTCACTGCACTACCGTCCTAGTTCAATGATTTTAGTTTCCCAATCTTTTTAATGAAAGTTAGGATATATTTTTGTGGAAATATATTGTATAATATTGAAAGTATTCTAGTTTGTTGTGAATTTCTAAAAAAACTCTTTCCGCTCTTGCCAAACGTCTCTGTAATAAAATAACACAACTAAAACATTCTAACAGAGCTTTGAAATTGCGTTCAAATTTCCTAAATCACAGAGGCACGAAGCAAAATACGAACCCTGTAACAAACCCACATGACTAGATTTACTTTTTTAGACTTTTTTGTTTGTTTTTGCATAGATTTTTCAATGGATCTATTTCTATAGTACCTCTAGCGACCAAAAGTTACACTTATTATGTTCCCTTCCTCTTCTCCTGATGACTAACTATAACACATTTCGCCCCCATTAGGGGACACACTCACTGACAAACAAACTTATCCACCGCCCCCTCGGTAGACAGACAGCTGTGTAGTGTCCTCCGTCCTCCCCGCCGTCCTTCGGCCACCCTCTGATCGAATCTCTCTCTCCCCCCCCCCCCCCCCCCCCCGTCATCCCATCATCGATCCCGGTGTGATACATACGCTGAACGGCAGTCTGGACCTACCGCAAGGGGAAGCGCAGGGAGCAAACTGTCTAAAGGATTAATTGTTGAATAATCCGATATTGGAATATCTTAAGTCGTCTGTAAATGAGATGCTGTTCCTACGAAAAATTCAAGGTGTGCTGAATTTTTGAATGTAAAATGTGAAATTATGAGACGCATCCCATTTGTTGTCAGTTGAAAATTACATGAATCCATCGAATAGAATTAATAGGCTCAAATACATGACTTCAAATATTGTAAATTTAAAAGATTATCTACAACTTTGTCTTTGACAAGTTTAACGTAAAAATTATTTGGTAGATTAAGATTCGTGTACATGTTTCCTTCTTAAACGGAATCAATGTAATCTTTTGGACTCCCTCTATCAAAACTGAAATCTCTGGCATCAAAAATTACAGTAAATCACATTTCTTACAACTAGAAAAGTTGAAAAGTAAAAATAGATCATACATAGAGAATAAAAACTTATATACATTTGGTCAGTATCGTTGTTAAGATATTGTAGGTATGTTGAATAAAGGGTCTATGAAGTGTTTGTAGTGCTGCTACTGACAATTAATTACTAACAGTCCACGCAGGTAACTTATCACTTCATAATAGGCCTATACTCTCTCATACTTTTTCGTTTTGAAAACACATTCAACACCCCAACTATTTTTCACCTCTCGATTCTCCCTCGACGCTAGTTTTTCTGAAATCCCAGCTGAACCCAATCAAACGTTATGAAAAAGACAACTTTATTTCTTTGCTTTCCCAACGGTATAATCGCTGAAACCGAATTCGCTCCAGATCAGCTACTTTCTATTCCCGCACAACTCATGGAACGGTTGCAACTACCGTTTGAGTTACGGTTGCAACCGTTTGAGATACGACCGTCATCTGTTATCGGCAACGCAGGCTGCTGCTGCAGGGGCGGCGGGAGTGAAAGGAATCCTGGGTAATGGGTGTTAAACAATCAGCTGCGCCGTTGATTAAAGGGTCACACCCTAGCCGCGGTCGGAGCATTTTTATTGCCTGTATTTATTGGTTTTGTTAAGCCAGGACCACAGAATCAGACTGTGGAAAATGAGTTTAATAGTAGCCTTGAGAATCGGTATGATCGTAGAATCTATTTGTGTTCTGGAGGGGGGGAAATGAACTGTTGTGGTTTTTCTGTTGAATAGACTAGCCGATGAATGATTGAAAAATTTATAAGCGATCACTCAAGGTGCAACCTAGAATTTAGTTTAAAATGCAGTTTTTGCATAAGAATCTGAAATGGATTCTGAACTTTTTAGGTTTTCGTTAAAGAATGGAGAAACTGATGTTTCTCAAGTGGAATATTATGATATTTTACTGTCAAGTAAAAAACTTTAAACTCCTATGTAAAGTACAATCATCTTTCCATTTCCATAGTTTTATAATGTAAAATTATTTTGTCTTATATTAATTAAATCTAAGTAGTGCAAAAGTAAGGCTTTTAAAACAGTTCAAGGTCACCCGAGCGATGACGTCATCGATGACGTCATCGAGGTCAATGACCCCATCGATGACGTCATCGATTGCATCATCGATGACGTCATCACTAATGACGTCACTTCCTTGACGTCACACCCATGACGTCACAGAAATGACGTGCTGATGACGTCATCACCCCTTACGTCACCAAGATGACGTCACCGATGTCACAAAGGTCAAGGTCACGCTGAAACCTAAAATTTTTTGGCACTTTTGCTGTTTCTCGCACTACGCTCCGAGTTTCAGTCACAGTTACCATGACCTTGACAACTTGGAGCGAATTTGCGATGAGGAACAGCAAAAGTGCTGAGGAAACTTGAAGTTTGCAACGTGACTCTGCCTAAACCGTCATGTGACACCGCTCGGGTGACCTTGAACTGTTCCAAAAGCCTTACTTTAACCATTACTGCAACCGCGATGTGCACCCTACGACAGACACCGAGCGACTGACTGTCCGGCCCCGCGCACTCTAGGTATATTGGCCTAAGAGACTAAGACTCTAAACTGTCAGGAATGGGAGTAACTAACTGAATTTTGCAAGGAAAAGTCATTTCATCCAATATTCTAAACAAATCTTCATCAGTAAAACTTACATTAGTCTGTTTGGTATAAAACTTAGGGTGTCCGCGCAACAGTTTGCGCCACTTAGCTAAAGTTGAAACCCTTTTGACTTTGAGTGGTGGACAGTGAGCAACTAATAAAGCCTTAACACGGCTAAGTTTCTTACCTAAAGCGTCCCGCGACATGGCTTCCCCTCACAAAAGTCCGCACAATACTGAGAGACTGCTTGTAGCGCATGAGTCAAGGGAAAAGAGGTGGGGGAAACAGCAGGAATGGGGGAAGGTCACAGTGGTGGGGGAAGGTGAGGTGGTACCAGTGTTGCCACTTTTAGGGTAATTACCCTTTTCTAGGGTAATTTGTTCGTCTTAGGGTAATTTTTAGGGTAATGGAAAATTTAGGGTAATTTTAGGGTAAAATTACAGATTCTTCAAATAGTCAACATTTTACTGAAAAACACGAAAAACCATTGAAAAACATGAAACATAAACATAAAAAATATAACAAATTAAACACTTTTTAAAATTATAAATATAAAAAACTTTAGTACAGTCCACACCAGTATACGCTTTTACAGTTATCCTTAAAATAATAATAATAATAATAAATATTATTTTGTAAGTTACTGGAAAATTATAACAAGGTAATCTTAACTACAAGAAATAAAATCATGCTACAACACTTATAAGTTATAATAACATAAGTGAATAACATTGTAAACATTGTAAGATAATAACATACCTTTAGGAGTACACAAGTGGCATAAAACTTATTAATAATAGGTAAAACCAGAGAGAGGTGATCTTTTAGGACATTGAAAGGTAACTTAAAAATTGTTAGTTGAGAAGGCATATAAGAATGGTGACTAGACCAAAACATAATAATAATGAAACTGGAAGATATATTTAAAAAAAATCATAACGTAGAATTAGTCACATTAAAGAGAGAGAAAAACATTAAGGTAGCCTTGGCATTTATAAAGTGAACAGGCCAGAAATAATGCGATAAAGATAAAAATTTAAATAATAAAAATCGGAAACGTTTGGCATTTTTGCCTACACACAAAAATGCATTTAAATTTGGCCAACATTTAAAAAAATATTTTATTATATTTGTTTTTAATTTATTTAAGCATTATTTAATTTATTTTACAGCCTTTCTCTTGTTTTAGGTGTTTTATAACAGTATTATGGTACTTAAAAACACCAATTAAGCTTTGGGGTAATTTTTAGGGTAATTTAAAAAAGATTTAGGGTAATTTAGGGTAATTTTTCCTATCGTTTAGGGTAAAATTATGGTTACGAGGTGGCAACACTGGGTGGTACGCTGGAGTATCGCATTACTTTACCATGAGCTGCCCTACAGTAAACACACTGTTCTCTTGGCCCGAGTTGGCACTAGAAGAAACATTTCTGTACAGCTTAGGCTGTGAGAGCCGAGGAAGCAAAGTCAAAGTGGAAATTGTGTTAAACTCCAAGATGAAGAGTCTCCTAAATAAACTAATTGTATCCCTGCAATCTCCTATAACTTTAGAGAAATACCACTTTATTAAGCGACACCTTATACTTTGGCAAAACGAAGCGGAAATGGAAAAGATTACAGTAAAATTAATTTAACTTAAAACTTGGACTGGACACTTATGGCGATACCACGTGGCGTGCAAACGCCACCCTAAACATTACAAGTTAGGTTATTGAGCACCTCTGGTACGATAACCGATGTGCTAGAGTTAAAGTGTGATGACCTTGAGTCAAAACACTGAAATACTACAAGTCGATATCGTCCCAGAGTTAAAGTGTAGTGACCTACATTCAGAACTTGTAAAATTACTTACATATAGAGAGCTAGAGACAGCGAGACGCACCGCATGGAAGCCGGAGACATACTGGCGAAGCGGTGTCAGTGCTGCCAGACGCCTTCAATAAAATTACCCTCCGTCAGTGTGAAAAATACCCTCAAATACCCTCAGGCAGGGGAATAGGTTATGGGCCAGTAATCATTGAGTGCAAACACTTGGACAACATATAAGTAAATGGTCAACGAGCACCAGTATTATATTATTCATAATATTTTAATATGTATTAGAGTCATAGAGGCTGTAATATTATTATCAAACTATAATATCTCTTCTTGGGAACAATTTAATATTTTGACTTTTGCCCTTTGTATTCATTTTCATCATAAGTGCCATAGATATTTTCAGTAATAAGATTTAATCGAAGTCAAATCTAAGAAGGCCAAATAATAATAACAAATTTTGAGCAAAAATATGTAAATAAATGTTCATTAAACCAGATCACCAAAATGTTTCTTTAAAAACTTAAATTAACTTGTTAGAGACAAAATAGCCTATAAAATAAAAAAATCCTCAAAATGTTAGAGTGAATATTTTGATTAGTTTCATAAACCATGATTAAACCACGATTAAACCTTTATTAACCATGGACAACCAAACAAAGATAAATGTGTAATGCTGTTTGCACTGCAGTAGAAATAAATAGTTTTACCAAAAGTGTCAAAATAATCATTTATTTACAGTAAAAACCTACCATTACAACAAAATATTCTTGTTCACCATACTACAAATTTTGTAATAACTATGCTGTGAATTGTTACCCTCAAAATACCCCCTATAACGAAATACCCTCAAAAATACCCCCAGACCATAAAAATACCCTCTTTTCGGGTAATTACCCTCAATCTGGCAGCACTGAGCGGTGTTGTGCAGTCTAGGGACCCAGTTGTGGTGGGGGGTATAGCCAACACTTAGAGTACAAGTGTTGTGGGTGACCTTGACCCACTTAACTTACGTGCCGCCCCCCCCCCCCCGACAAAAAGTGCGAGCCCCCCCCCCGACAAAAAGTGCGAGCCCCCCCCCCGACAAAAAGTGCGAGCCCCCCCCCCCCCCCCGACAAAAAGTGCGAACCCCCCCCCCCCGACAAAAAGTGCGAGCCCCCCCCCCCCGACAAAAAGTGCGAGCCCCCCCCCGACAAAAAGTGCGAGCCCCCCCCCCCGACAAAAAGTGCGAGCCCCCCCCCACCCCCACCCCCACCCCCTCCCCCACCCCTGATATCCTGGGCGTGGCAGGCCCCGTGGGGATATAAGGCGGCCCGGCCACAGCCGGCTCGCAGTCCGCTCCCGCGCGTTGAACGTGAACGATCGGGACGGACCGCCATAGGCCTCACTAAACATTGAATGGCGCCTTCAGTGTTTAGCGAAGTCTACTCTAACTTTAAGACTTGTATTAGTTGTAAGATATTGCGCTTGCGTTTGGGTATTGCGAATTGTTTTATATGAGAATGTTTTACTTGTACCCTATGTCTCCTGTGTGTCTTTTATCCATTGTGTCTTGTTTGTCATATGTGTTTAATATGTATGTGCTTGTTCCAGCATTAACTACGTTGAGCTCAATTGTGTTTTGTAAGTGTGTTATATCTATCTAAAGTGTATACGCTTGTTTTAGCATTCCCCCTTGAGCTTTTTCAATGCTCAAAGTAAATTGTAAAGACAGGGAACGGAGTAGGCCCCCGTGTAAAAGCATTTTATACCAACGTTAGCATGGGTCCTCTCAGGCATGCAATATTGCGGCTGGGATTGGGACTCGGTCCGTTTGTACGCTGACATGCAGACCACAGCTATGGCCAATTTGCGGTGGCCTCTGCACTCGGACCGAGGGCGTAAGCCACTAGGGCTGTCCTCAACCTCTTGTTTCCCTTCTGGAAACCCAAAATTATGTAAATGAATCTTTGTTAGCTATTTGTGTTTTTTAGTCCCCAAGGCCCCCGAACATTCGTGGCTCGCCATGGATGTACGGGGGCCGAAATTTTTTAATGTCCGTGTGGCCTTGACCCACAAAGATTTATAAAAATTTACTGCATTGCTAAAGTTAAATATTAAAGATAGGGTACGGGAGTAGACCCCCGTGTAAAGCTATTTTAAACCAATGTTAGCATGGGTCCTCTCAGGCATGCAATATTGCGGCTGGGTTTGGGACTTGGTCCGTTTGTACGCTGACATGCAGACCACAGCTGTGGCCAATTTGCGGTGGCCTCTGCACTCGGACCGAGGGCGTTAGCCACTAGGGCTGTCCTCAACCTCTCTCAAAATTAAGTAAATGTTTTGTTAGCTATTGAAAAGACAATGCAGTAAATGTTTACAAGTCTTGTGTGGCGAAGGGGACGCGACATTGGATGTTGCCTTGTTGTCATAGTTGGGTCTCTTTGGAGGCTACAGCGATGACAACCCAAGTGCCCCACACCCCTATGGGGGGTGTGGGGCTTAATTTTTTTAAAGTTTTTTCATGACCTTGACCCATATATAATAGTTTTCAAATCTTTAACAGTGAGGTCTTATTAACACAGTAAATACAGTAAGGTCTTTGAAAATGTAACAGAAGTAACACACAAGTTATGAGTTGTCCATAGTTGGATGTTTTTGAAGGCTGTAGCGATGGTAACATAAATGCCTCAAGTGAGGCTTATTTTCTATTCCCTTAGAGTAGAAGTGTTGTGGGTGACCTTGACCAACTTAATGTACCTAACCCCCCCCCCCGACAAAAAGTGCGAGCCCCCCCCCCCGACAAAAAGTGCAGGCCCCCCCCCGACAAAAAGTGCGAACCCCCCCCCCCCTTGATACCCTAGACGTGGCCGCCCCGGTGGGGATATAAGGCGGCCAGGTTGCACGCACTTCTCATTTACGCTCCAGCTTTTGTTGGAAGTGGCTGTCCAGGAGCTCATTCTTAAGAAGACCGGTGACCAAAAATGTCTCGTCGTATACCTTATAAACCTTCATACTATAATCTGATTGGTATTAATAATATTACAGACAATGAGAAGAAATTGTATAAAAAATTTTGTTGTTTACTTGACAGAACGCACAAACTACCGCCAAATACTTTCACCTACAAGCTACCCCTGATAGACAAGGATGATGTAAGCAAACTAACATCAATTCAACTGAAATTGGTGGAAGACAAAATTCTTGTTTGTGTGAGAGAAGTGTTTCATAATGAATATTCAAGAAGATTGGCTTTTGACTTTATTAAGGAACATGCAGGATGTGAAACAAAACAGTATCCAGGACTATATTATTTATATCTTTTTGAGAATGGAGCAAGTGTAACGGTAGAAATAAGTATTAAACTAATGTAAGTCTCCCAACCAAGTGTTAAACTAGGACCTGAACTTGGACTTGATTGAGGTTTTGTAGAACAGAGCGGGGGATAGATCACTTTGCGGCAATGGACTAGCATGCTGCTTAGTGGTTTATCCCCCGCTCAAAGGGTATTTTTACGCGACCTTGACCCACATAAATGCATAGTTTGTGGGGGGTATAAAAAAGGGGCAAACCAATTGGATGGATACACCACTTCTATACCATGGCTCTATTGCAGTGCTCTATCCCGCTAAAAAAATAATAATTCCAAGTGACCTTGTTCCACATAAACTTGCTCAAACAGACAACTTTCAAAAAATTTGTATAAAGTAGTGGATTTAGACCAAACATTATTGGTTTATCAAGCCTGTTGAAGAATATATTGAAAATGGGTGTTTAAAAGCCAAATTTATTAAATGAATGATAAACCGGATGTATATGACGCCACCTCCCCCCACCCTTCAACCTCGGGTATAAAGGGACCTGGTTGAGCGCGCTGCTCATTATTGCTTGGACATTCACCGAGTGCACACTCAAAGCCAAACTGTAAAGAAATGGCTCTTTGCGATATTTGTGGTGAGTTTTTCCAAGATGAAGATATCTTTGTTTTACACCGAGAATTGCATCATGAAGAGAACAGAAAAGAAGAGATTGTTGTAAGTGAAGAAGACTTGGATGCGTTAGATCGGTTATTGGAAAACTACCAGAAGCAGATGGACGACTGTGATAGCTATCTACAGTTACACCGAGAATTGCATCGTGAAGAGGACAGAAAAGAAGAGATTGTAGTAAGTGAAGAAGACTTGGATGCGATTGATCGGTTTTTGGAAAAACCCCATAAGCAGAAGGACTGGGCTAGCTATTTACAGTTAATGCAAAGAAGAAGACCAAGTGTTATTCAATTTGCCGGAGCTGGACCATCTACAGCTGGAGGATTTATTCAAGAAGAGAAAATGGAAGAAGAAGATACGGAAGAAGTGGAAGATGTAAGACAACTGCGTACCCAAGAAGAGGATATGGAAGATATAAGACAACTGCGCACTACAGCCTTGCCAGGACCAGTTGTAATTCATTTCAAAATTAATAACGTGCAATTAGAATTGGAAAATTTTATAACTCAAGCTAAAAAACTAGTTGTAAAAACATTGACGGAAGAATTGGCAAGATTGAACTTTATTAAATTTGGATTGGTGTTGGAGGCTATGTTTACTAATACCGATGGTGAAAATTCACCGAGAGCATTCATTGCTAAAAACCGAACCCTTACAACCACATCTGATATCAACGAAATTTTAGAAGAATGTTTGGTTGAACTGCTAGTGAAACTTCAAGAACATGAAGGAAGAGGATCCGGCTGGACGCTATCATCAATTGAAGGTATGGATGTGAGGGTTCACAAGCATGGATATGGTATGAGAGGAAGCAGCTTTATCCCTCTACCAAAGGTGATCCGAGATACAAGATCATGTATCAATGTGAAAAATGAGGATAATGAATGTTTCCGGTATGCAATGTTAGCAAAATATGTGGAACCTAATGCCTGTAGACCTAGCATAGCATACGAAGCTGTTCAACACCGCTATAACTTCCAAGGTATGTCGTATCCTGTTAGTCTTAATGATGTTGCTAAATTTGAAAGAAAAAACCCAGGAGTTTCAGTTAATGTGTTTGGTTTAGACGAATCAAATAACGTATACCCGTTACGAGTTACAAAGACTGAACGTCAAAATCATACGGATTTACTGCTATTGACCAAAGGTGAAATATCACATTATGTTTACATCAAGAACTTTGAAACTTTGGTTGGACGACAAGTGACTAAAAATAAAATTAGAGTAACAGTGTGTAAGAGATGCTTTTGTTTCACAAATAAAGACTTGAGACGTGGAGGATCAGAGTGGTTGTCAGAACACCAACGTCTTTGTAATGACAACTATGAAGTGAAGATTAGTCTGCCACCACCATCTAGAGCATTTGTCCAGTTCAATAAAACAGTTCACCAATACCGGATTCCACTAGTTATCTACGCTGACTTTGAATCCACGTTAGTGCCACAGGAACTTCCGGATGGTGAAGTAACTAGAAGAACCAAATATCAATTGCATCAACCTAACAGTTTTTGCTTATTGGTGAAATCTACTTTACCTGAAGAACAATTGCAAGACTATGGCTTAACATCCACTCCAATACTCTACCGTGGTGAAGAAACCGCTAAGTATTTTGTAGACCAGTTGTATGACATTGCTGAAAAGGCGCAACGCTTATACGGTAATGTTGTACCTATGGAACCTTTGAACCAAAATCAACAAGAAGAATGCAATTCGGCAACAAAATGTTATTTATGCAAGAAGAGCTTCAGTGAAGAAAATCAAAAAGTAAGAGATCACGATCACCTGACAGGGTTATACAGAGGAGCTGCTTGTAATTCATGCAATATAAATTACAAACTGCCAAACTTTATCCCTGTCGTGTTACACAATCTTAGCGGCTATGACTCTCACTTCATTATCCCAGAGTTAGGACGAGATGATGGAAAAATTGAAGTATTAGCTGAAACATTGGAGAAGTACATCAGTTTCTCAAAAACAGTAGGTAAAATTAAACTTCGCTTCGTAGACTCTTATAGATTTATGTCATCTAGTTTGAGTAAATTGTCTGAGAACCTAAGAAGAGAAGACCTAAAAGAAACCAGCAAAATTGTACCTGAAGATAAATTGGACTTAGTAATGCGTAAAGGAGTGTTCCCCTATGATTACATAACTTCTGTAGAAAAATTTGAAGAAACCAGTCTGCCACCGATTGAAGCCTTCAATAGCAAGTTAAATGAAAGTGCAATCACCGTTGAAGACTACAATCATGCTTGTAATGTTTGGAACCAACTAAACATTCAAACCTTAGGGGAATATTCTGACTTTTACATAAAATTGGATGTAACTCTGCTGTGCGATGTGATGGAAGAATTTCGAAACACCTGCTTCTCCGCCTATGGACTGGACCCTCTACACTCGTACACATCTCCAGGATTAGCATGGCAAGCTATGCTAAAGTCAACCAACTGTCGATTGGAACTTCTAACAGATATTGATATGGTGCTCATGATAGAATCTGGTGTACGAGGCGGTTTGACACAAGCTGTAACACGTCATGTGAAAGCTAACAACAAGTACATCCCAGGCTTCGACGAGAGACAACCATCGGTCTACCTTGGCTACTTTGACGCAAACAACCTTTATGGTTGGGCAATGTCAAATCCGCTTCCCTACGCTGACTTCAAATGGATCGACCCGGCCACCATCGGTGACATCTCACAGATTCCAAAGAATGGTCCAAAAGGCTATATTTTGGACTGTGATTTCGAATATCCGGAGCACCTTCATGACCATCACTACGACTTGCCTCTCCTAGCCAAGACTGAAGTTTCACCGACAGGAAGATGGCCGAAATTGATGATGACGTTGGAGAATAAAGATCGGTATGTGGCTCACTACTGGGTAGTTCAACAGGCTCTTGATTTGGGTCTACGTGTAGTGAGAATTCATAGAGCAATTGAATTCACCCAGTCTTGTTGGTTGAAACCATATATTGATTCCAACACTACAAGAAGAGCAGCAGCAACATCAGCATTTGAAAAGGACTTTTACAAATTGATGAACAACGCCATCTTCGGGAAGACCTTAGAAAACAAAAGAAAACACAAGATTGTTAAATTAGTAAGTGATCCTAAGAAATTGGAAAAATTAGTGCAAAAACCAAATTTTGGAACATCCATGATTATAAACGAAGATCTAGTTGCCGTCAGTATGAAGAAAACAACAATAGTGATGGATCGTCCGTTATACATTGGAATGTCGATTTTGGATATAAGTAAAACTCTAATGTATGATTTCCATTACAACAAAATGGTTAAACACTACGGAAGAGACAACATTGGAGTTGCATACATGGATACCGACGCGTTTATCTACTGGATAAAGACTTTGGACATGTATGAAGACCTAAGGAGTTTCCCATACAAAGACGATTTTGACTTCTCTGACTATCCGAAGAACCATCCAAATTACAATGAAAAGAATAAAAAAGTAATCGGAAAATTTAAAGATGAAGCAAATGGAATGCCTTTAGAAGAAATAGTGGCACTGATGGCAAAATTGTATTCATTTAAAATGTACAACGAGAACAACACACCCACAGTCAAGAAAGCAAAAGGAGTCAAAACATCGTACTTGAAGAAACATGTGACATTTGTCCATTACAAGACCTGCTTGTTTGAAGATTCTACAATGTCTGCAACGTTCAACACTATCAGAAGCTTTAAACATGAGGTCTACAGTGTCACTGAAGTTAAAAGAGCACTGTCAGCTCGAGATGATAAAAGGCATATTATGCCGGATAAAATTCACACTCTTCCTTTTGGACACTACTTTCTAAACCCTATCAGCTAGTAACCTATTCTTCGTCCTTCTACAACTTCGACCTTATTCCTTTCTCCTTCCGTAAAAAAAATGGGGAACACGGCAAGTCAAACGCCGTGTTCCCCATTTTTTTACACAAGTTTGGATGACCTTGACCTATATAAATGATGTGAATATTTAAGACAACATTCATTGTGATTATACATGTGATACATGAAACATTCAAACCTGCAATATGAAGGACTTGAAGCAAGAAATTGTCAACGAACTTCATAAACCTGCAAGAAGAGAGTTTCCACGAAGAAATACAGTGATAAAAGGAATAAATGATTTATATCAAGCGGATTTAATCGAAATGATTCCTTATAGTAAACAAAATAGAGGATTTAAATACATATTGACTATTATTAATTGTTTTTCAAAAATGGCAGATGCTTTACCACTAAAAGATAAAAGTGGCAAAAGTGTTACAAAAGCAATGGAAACAGCTATACAAAGAGACAAACATACTATAAAACATTTACAAACTGATGATGGAAAAGAATATTTTAATAAGGAATTTGCAAATTTAATGAAAAAACACAACATTAACCATTACTCAACCAATTCAGAGGTAAAAGCATCAATAATTGAAAGATTTAACAGAACTTTAAAAGGTGCGATGTATAAGATGTTTTCCAACAGAGGATCACACGTATGGATTGATATGTTACCAAAACTTATAAGCGATTACAATAACAAGTTTCATAGAACTATCGGTATGAAACCAAGCCAGGTGACTAATAAAAATGAAAAACTTGTATTAAAACGTATAAAAATGAATACTAAACCAAAAGTTGAAAAACTAAAGCCTAAAAGGTTTAATGTTGGTGATAAAGTGCGAATAAGCAAATACAAAGGTGTATTCAGTAAAAGATATCTTCCGAACTGGACAAATGAGGTATTTACCGTATTTAAGGTGCAACCTACAGTACCAGAAACTTACATTTTAAAAGATAATAAAGGACAATTGCTTGAAGGAGGTTTTTATGGACATGAAATGTTAAAATCAACAGTAGGTGATGTATATCTAGTTGAAAAGGTGTTGCAACGGAAAAAAGATAAGGTTAAAGTACGATGGTTAGGATTTAATAAGACGGAAGATTCTTGGATACCTAAAAAGGATCTAATATAATGATAGAGCATCATTTTGGGTTGAACCATTACAAAGGATGGAGATAATACCGCAAAAAGACAATTTTACTATTAATAATATAGATGAACTCACAGTGGATGGTTCTCAATTCAATACTGGGAAACATGGTGTTTTGTTACCAAACACGGTGCGTTGTCTGGTTACCGGTCCTTCCAATTGTGGAAAAACAAATGTAGTATTTAATTTGATTACAAACCCTAAAGGCTTACGTTTTAATAATTTATATGTATTTTCAAAGTCACTACAACAACCAAAATATCAGTTATTGGAACAAATACTCAATAATGTGCCTGAAGTTAAATATTTTAGATTTAATGCAAGCGAGAGTGTCATGCAACCGCAAGAGGCTAAACCATTCTCAGTATTCATATTTGACGATGTATCTTGTGAAAATCAAAATACAATAAGGAATTACTTCGCCATGGGTCGACATAACAACATAGATAGCATTTATATTGGTCAAACTTACAGCAAAATACCGAAACAGCTCATTAGAGACAATGCAAACATGTTAATTGTATTTAAACAGGATGAAACCAACCTAAAACATATATATTATGACCATGTAAGTGCGGATATGCCATTTGAACGATTTAAAGAGTTGTGTGGAAAGGCTTGGGTTGAAAAGTATGGGTTTTTAACAATTATGAAGGAACAACCGCTAAACAATGGTCGATACAGGATAGGATTTGATAAATTTATACTAATACACTGATCATGATGTAAAACATTCATTGTTGTACAACACGTCTTGCTACAAACATGGTTAACCAAGAAAAGTTAATAAAGGAAATAAAATCACTTAGTGATTCTATTCGAGATAAAAACAGAGCATTAAAATTAGGTATTAGCGAAAGGGAGAAATTTCTTGAATCTACTTTTAAACCTATTACTGAACCCTTGAAACAATTAAACAAAAAATTTGCTAAACCCGTTTTGGAAGGAGATGCAATTGCACCTATTACAAAGTTTGAAAGAGAAAATGTAAAATCAGAAGATTTTAGTGATGAAGACCTGGAATCCTCTACATATAGTGGTTTTACAGGTGGAGAACCTGAAAGAGAGCTAGAATCACCAGACTATAGTGGTATAAGAGAATTATATGAAGTAAAAGCTAAAAGAGGACATGAAGATGTATCAACTGCTAGTGAAGAGGAAAAAGAAGAAGAAGCAAGGGAAGGTCCGTCAAACATAAGCTTGTTGGGTGAAAACATTCATAACAAAGGACCTTTAGGAAGGAAATACATGATAAAAATGTTAGCTGGAATAAATCCTAATAAAAACTACCATAGTTATGGAGTAAGATTAACAGAAGAAGGTTTAATGGTTGGTAATAGCCCGGTAAACATTGATGAAGATGATAATATTATTGTTGGTAATCAAAGATATAAGGGCACAAGAGGATTATTTGAATTATTATTTGAAAAAAAGCCTTTAGAATTGTTAGTTAAAGAAGAAGACATGGAAGCATATAAACAGATTTTGGAACATACCAATGCATACAGGAGAAAATATTTAGCTGACCAACCAGTTTTTAGATCTAGGTCTTTAAAATATAGAGTATTTGTATCCAAGTTAATACCAACAACGAGAAGACAACCAATGCCGATAATGCCAAGAAAACCTGTAAAACGAAGGTTTGTGTCATCCACTTTGGATATAAGTGCTCCAGAACCAAGAAAAAGAAACAAATCTGTTACAGGTACAGGTTTAATGAAGAAACTATATAACACAAATGTGATTTATTACAATAATATCAATAAATTGGTGGATAGAATGAAACTAATACATGAAGCTAAAGAAGCGGGTCATACTGGATTGGAAAACGAATGGGTGGCTTTAGTGGATGAACTCCGAAACCGTGGGGTAATCTCATAAAAATGCGTTACTCCCTAGAATACTATTCAGTTGCACCATGAGTGTCGACAAGTTCGGACGTTACTCCTCGGATGGGTTATATTATGCGAATAGTTTAAAAAGAAGTGCTGGTTTACCACAAACACCTGATGGAGATTATGATATGAGTAATAAAAGGTTAAAAAACATAAAAGATCCTACGGATGAAAACGATGCAATAAATTTAAAAATATTAAAGGAAAAGATATCGCCAACATTAAGACTACAAAATAACACATATGATGCAGAAAATCATAGAATTATCAACGTTGGTAAACCAAATCAAAACGGTGATGCAATAAACAGAGGTTATTTGTCATCCGAACTAAAAAATACGTTAAAATTCAATGGAAAAACGTATAGTGCCAACAATAAACGTATATCCAACGTAGATGACCCTAAAGATGAAAAAGACAGCGTAAATAGACGTTATTTACATTCTATAATACCTGAAAAGACCAAAGATGTCTTTTCCTTTTATAAATTTGTTATTAACGATATAGGTTATCCAAAGAATGAAAATGATGCTGTAAATCTCAAATATATAAAAGATCATTGTGTCACACGTGATGTGGGAGTTATCGATTGTCTTGGTAATTGTTTGGCTAATGTAAAAGATGGATCAGCACCATCAGATGGTGTAACAGTGGGTCAAATGAAAGAGACTTTAAAACAAGAGACATCTGGATTTGTAAAACAAGACCAAGTGGTATCACGGCAGGGGGATGTGTTTGTACAAGGAAATGAAAAGTTTACATTACTTGAAGAAAAGAATAAAGTTCTTGATGGATATGTATTAAGGAATAATGTTTGGGATGGTAAAGGAAAACAAATGATACATATAGCTCCCGCGTCATTGCCTGGTAATGTTGTTACTTTTGAACAGATAATACAATTAGAGCCAACTGGACATAGATGGTGGAATTGCAATAACAAACGATTAACAAGAGTTGCAGACCCTGATTATGTAGATGACGCTGTAAATATTAATTTTCTTGTTAAAGTGATAGGTAATATAATGTTTGATATGCATAATTATATTGCAAGCGGACAATATAATCATGTTGATGAAAAAATGAGAAATTCATGGATAAAACAAGAAGTTTTTTATAAGTATTTTTTAACTAAAACAACACAACCTTAAGGATCCACATTTTAGGGTCCTTTTAGTATTTAATTGATCAAAAGCATAAATAAAGTCATTTATGTTCAACTTGTCGTAGAGGTAACACATAAGTTGCGAAATTCAATTATAAAAGTGCATTATGACATTTCAATATATCAGTCCATATCGAGACACTGTAAGGAAAGGAGGTGGGATCACGTCCACAGCGGTTTCTCTATTAAGTAAAGCCTTAAATCGAATTCCAGTAGGATCCATAGTAAATAGAGCGATAGACGCATTACCATACGAATTTCATATACCAGGAGGTTATCAGTATTGCGGACCAGGAACTAAATTGAAAAAACGATTGGAAAGAGGCGATCCTGGAATAAACAAGTTAGATCAGGCTTGTAAAGAACACGATATCGCATATTCCACGTTTACCGATTCAAAAAATAGGTCAATCGCTGATAAAAAGCTAGCGAATATAGCTTGGCAACGAGTAAAGTCTAGTGACGCTAGTATTGCGGAAAAAGCAGCAGCTTTAGCGGTAACAGCAGGTATGAAGGCTAAAACAGCGGTAGGAGGTGGAAAAAGGAGGGGTAAGAATAAAAAAGGATCAACCATGAGGAAACATGGTGGTAACATTAGACTAAAAAGACGTTCTCCGAGGAAAAATAACAAAAAACCGACAATATGGTCAATGGTAAAAAACGGGGCTGGTCTATACCTAAGACCGTATCGTGCATATTAAATAAAAGAAACCAATTGGTTATACCACATAAAGCGTTGACTAATGTTGAATTATTTAAATATATTTCCTGTTTAAAAATACCATTTTTCCGTGGAGTATTTATGAAAGACAGTTTACCAAAGAAAATATGGAAAAATGAGACTGGAATCGTAAATTTGGATAATACTGAAGGGCCCGGCACCCATTGGGTGTGTTATAAGAAACTAAATAGCAATGTATATTATTTTGATAGTTTTGGAAATTTGCCACCACCTAAAGAACTTGAACATTACTTTAAATCTGCTAAAAACATATATTACAACTATAAAAGAGAACAACCTGATAATACTTCAATATGCGGCCATTTATGTTTGGAATTCCTAGCTAAAAGTATCAGTCACTATTGAGATGTCTTCCTATACGGTATCATTAACAGGAAAATCGTCCACTTTACGAAGTATCCTTTTTCCAGCGTTACGCTTGCAAAAAGGAAGATTTTGGGAGGCAGCACTGTTAGATTTTACAACTTACAACTCTATTCCCAATGTTACGGAAGGTAAAAATAACTTATTGCATTATTATAAAGGAAAAGATGCCAGTGGGAAGTTTACAGACTTAGAAGAGTGCGGTTTACCCACAGGTTCTTATGAAATTGATCATATTAATGAATTTTTGCAAAATAAAATGGGAAAAGACAATATATCGCTAAAAGGTAATAACAATACAATGAAAGCTGAGCTTACTTCAAAATATTATATCGATTTCACTAAGCCAAACTCAATTGGTGATTTATTAGGATTTCCCAAAGATGGTGCAATTTTAGAACCAAATAAAACACATTCCGGTAAACAAACTGTAACAATATTAAAAGTCAATAGTATAGACATAACTTGTAACATTATACAAGGAGCTTACAGAGATGGAGCAAATACTCATATAATACATACTTTTTACCCCAGTGTACCGCCTGGATTTAAAATTGTTGAAAAGCCACAAAACCTGGTATATCTACCGTTGAACACCACTTTCATTTCAGACATCGTGTTGAACGTATTGGATCAAGACGGTAACTTGATAGATTTCCGAGAAGAGCCTATTACGGTTAGATTACATTTAAAATCGAAACTTTAATACAAAATCATGGGTTTAACATTTAAAAGCGAACAACCTACGGGAAATTGCATTAGTAGCTCTTCAGCTGTGGAGGAGTTAACACGCGAGAACATTCGTTTCTTAGAGAGAATTGGATTAAAATTAACCGATTATGGATATACTGGATATAGCGCAGGGTCCGACATTCGACGAAACCCTATGGGAAAAAGAATATCACACCCACAACCCTTACACTTCATCAAAATTAAACAATAACGATGAAATCCGTATTCCTATACAAAATCAAGACATTTACACACTACCATGTGAAAGTTACTTGTATATTGAAGGAAAAGTTACTAAAAAGGACGGTACTACTACTGGTACAACAGTTCCATTTATAAATAATCCCATGGCTTTCCTGTTTGATGAAATTAGATATGAAATATCAGGTTTAACAGTTGATTCCACTAAAAAAAGGTATTGCAACAACTTTAAAGGGATTAACATCTATATCACCTAATGAAACCAATTTAATACAACCTGCAGGATGGGTTTTACCTGTAAAAGACACAATCACTCCAGATACAAATGGAAATTTTGATTTTCATATTCCATTACGTTTGTTGCTTGGTTTTGCTGAAGATTATAGAAAAATTATATTAAATGTTAAACAAGAATTAGTTTTGTTGAGATCTTCTAACGATAAAGACATTATTAAAGCTCCAGACGGTACAACAGATGCAACTTTAGAATGGAAATTAACATTAGACAAAATTGTATGGAGAGTTCCGCATGTTAAATTAGCTGATGAGCATAGAATGCTACTATTAAGAAAGTTAAAGGCTGATCGTGATATTGTAATTCCTTTTAGAAGTTGGGAATTTCATGAACATCCCAGCTTGCCAGCTACGGATCGTCACACTTGGACTGTTAAAACATCTAATTATGTGGAACGAGCCAGGTATATTATATTTGGTTTACAAACAGGCAGAAGAGACACCATCACCAAACATGCAGGCCAATTTGATCATTGCAACTTGAAAAATATTAAAGTTTATTTAAATTCACAATTTTTTCCATACGATAATTTAAATGTGTCATTCGCTAATAAAAAGTACAGCATATTGTACGATATGTATGCAAGATTCCAAAGTTCATATTATGGTAAAACAAATGCACCTTTACTATCACCAGAAAAGTACTTAGATGGTTACCCGATAGTTGTAATCGATTGTTCTAAACAGAATGAATCGGTAAAATCATCAAGTGTGGATATAAAAATAGAAATGGAATTCAACGCGGCTATACCAGCTAATACAACTGCATACTGTTTAATTCTACATGATAAAATCGTAACATACACACCTTTAACTGGAATTGTTAAAAATGTATTGTAAAAAACCGGTTTTGTTACATTCCAATGCATTCCGCGAGTATAAAAGCAGAGCATTCAGGTCGCTCCTCATCAGTTTGTTGCCTGTTGTTGTATGGGTAGCATCGTATTCAATATGGCTTCTCCTAGTGGTACACCAGAAAATGTAGTAGATATTGAGAAGGAGATATCCGACTTTTTAGATCTTCAAGGTCAACCGGAAGGAGATGAACACAACCCTTGCAGACAACTACACGTCAGTAATAATGTTGAGGAAAAAGGTAAAAGAAGAAAGAATGTACAGAAGAGGAAAAGGGATATTGAAGATAATATTTCTCCTAACATATTGAGTGAGGTATTCTTGCGAATATTTTATCCAATTTCATCAAGTTTGGACAAAAGTGTTTTAATCGGTGTTATGAAATCGACGGATTATTCACCTACTGTAATTTTAACTCATGGGCCCAAAATGATTTTGTTTACGGACACTGCTTGGGAATCGTTTATGAAACACTTGCATCTGCTAGAATGCTATTTAAGTAGTAACATGTTCGGAAGAAAGACAAGAGTAGGCCTTTTATGTGGAAATCGATATTGTTAAACATCGTGGTGATCATCAGTTGCGGTTTAGAGACACAACAAGACATGATAACAAGATTCAACTTAATCGAGAAGAGTTTTTTATTCTAACTTGTGCAACTGAACCAATAACAAGATACTTGAGACAACTGGTGTTTTCAAGTTCAATTATTAAAGATTATCTGGAAGACACTTTGGACAAACAACCGGACGCACCTATATTGTACGGGCCTGTGGACACTTCTATATTCAATAGGGTTCCTCATGAAGTACAAATGTGGAGACAATTGGAAAAGTACGCTCAACTACATAAGAAATCAGTAAAACAGGAAGAAGAGGAAGATGGAGGAGAAGAATCAAGTGTTAGTGATGAAAACGAAAACAAGGAAAATATAAAGATGGAAACTTAAATGACAATGGTTAGTTTCTAAAACAATAACCAACATTTTGTGGGGTTAGGCCTGTTGGGGACGGTGCCCACGTTAAATATACACCAACGCGCCAACAACTGTACGGCCTGGTATAAAAGCAGTACCTACCGTGGTGTGGAAATCAGTTGACCTCCTGACTTCATAATGAGCAGACGTGTGACCTTCAAAATGGACAAGGGAGAAGAAGAAGAACAAGTAAAGTCCAAGCCTGGTATTATTGAGTTTCAAGCGTTTCGTGGTAATGATGATAGATTCATTATAAAAGAACTTGTGTTTTTGGACATGAATACAAGTGTTCCTTATTCGTTTTTATTTAAACCACCATGTTCTTATTCATCTTTAACTAGTAAAGCCGCTACCACCAACAGATGGATTTCAAAACATTTCCATCATATTGATTGGTATGATGGTTTTACAAGTTACACGGACTTGTATCACATTATGCATCACTTTTCAGACAAGTTTACCAATATTTACACAAAGGGGCTGGAAAAGAAAAGATGGATCGAAGGATTTACTCATGTTCCGGTTAATGATGTGGAATTGGATAAAAATTACAAGTATACGTTGGAAAATGTTTGTATTTGTACTAAAAGTCCAGAACATGAAAAAGATGGACATTGCGCTTTAAAAAACGCCTATAAACTCGCATCTTACCTTCAAAGTGGGGAAATGGGGAGTGGTGGGGGTAACGGGGATTATATAAGTGAGGAGCAGACCGGGACCTGGCATGAGTATTACTCGAGATTCCGAGACGACAACATCTCCCAGCAAGAAGACGAAGAAGACGATCTATATCTCGACCATGGCATCTCACCAGTTCCTGCAAACTTTGGTTGAGCAGTTCAATGCTCACTCCAAATCTACCATACTACCCGTCAAGAAGTGTTCCGAACTTAAAGACGAGAAGCACTACATTATCCACGCCATGAAGAAGATGGAGACTACAGTTGGAGAGGCCATCTGCTGCAGTCTTAGCGAGGCACCGTTCACTCCGGGGGATGAGCCCAAGTTCCAAGTCTACCTGCCGAAACGGTTCGTCCATCTCCTCCAGAACGAGGATCTGCGCTCCATCCAACCCGGCTGTCTCTACCTGGTTTCCCACGGTTGCACGGGTAGCAATTCCACCGAGTTGACCATCCACATCGCCGACAAGCAGCAGTGTTAGATTTAAGTTTTACTGTTGTACATATGTTATTGTAATGTTTTATAAATAAATAAACCATAAAAAAAACAAAAGACAAAAAAAAATGCAACATATCAATATGTGAAGTTTGTCACATATTGATATGTTGCATTTTTTTTTAAACTTCGCGGGTGACCTTGACCTTTGACTTTTGCATTTCACAGTTACCCCCACCACCACGCTACAAGTCAAACCTGTTTGAATGCAAACACCCCCACCACTTTTTCATATACCTCCAAGCGCTGTGCCTTGGCTTCATTTCTACTCCAGCAGCCAACCTAGCAACATCAGGATGTCTCTGAACGTAAGCTGTGCCAGCTATGAGGAGGTGACTATCAAGACGCAATAGGAGCTGAACGATTTGTACAAGGAGTTGCAGCTAATGGTGGCAAGAGGCTACCGTATAAATGTGCAAGTCTACGCTTGCAATATACGGAACACCCGGCAGCCAAAGGAAGAGCCTGGACACTCCTCTACAGCTTCCTCACCGACGTCCATGAAGACCGAGCCGGACAACTTGGATTACTTCAGCTGACTAGCAGTTGTATTTCTTGTTCTAACCATTGTAGAATATGTTTATTTTTTCATTATATTAAAGAAGTAAAAGAGCAAAAACACCTATCTTGTTACTGACATATAAGCTCAGTAACAAGATAGGTTTTTTTAAAACACAATTTGAATGACCTTGAAACTTCCTCCTCCACTGCTTTGCTACCCCCCACCACTTCACTATTGGTGTACATGGCACATCACAATTGGAAACCTCATTCCATCTTCAACAGCCAAACCGACAACATCAACAATGGCAAACCTACCAACAGATGAAAGATGTCCTCATGCATGCTGTGACTTCATCCACGAGTTAGAGAAGAGGATGCAAGAGAGGGAGATAAGAAGAAAGCAGATCCACTCAGAAAATATCATGATAGTCAACGGCTATCTTTTATTGTTCGGCCTTATTATGGTTGTACTTTTCATACTGTATGGTATAGTCACATGTGTCGGCAAGGTTGCAGAAGAAAACGCCCGCCACCATCAGTTGGAAAGTTTCAATGTTACTTTGTAGGTTTTCCTTTTTTAAAACTCCGTTTGGATGACCTTGAAACTTCCCCCACTACTCCACCACGCTCCCCACCACTTCACCATGTTCCTGCATGAGTATCACATCACCCGTCATTCCTTGTTCGACAAGCAACCATGGCGGACAACACCATCAGCCAAGCTGACTCCACTACTGATGTTGGAACGAGTACAGGTTGGACACTATCCATCGACAGTGTTCACTATTTGGAAACAATTTGCGAACGGATGAAAGAAATACTGCGGGACAACCCTGGGATCATAATACAAATGAATTTCAACTATGATTGGTCGCAAGTTACATTACGGCAGGAGGACAACAACGGTCAGCACTCACCGCAATACTCACCAATGTCACCGATTTACCTATACAGTGAATCTGATGCGGATGAAGATGTAGGAGACAACGACGAGGCTGATGGGGAGTGACCTTCTTTCCTTTTTTTAAAAAACTCAATTTGGATGACCTTGAACTTTCCCCCTCCACTCCTTCCTTTTTTAAAACCCAATTTAAATGACTTTGAAATTTCCCCCTCTACTTTTCGATAATGTTACAACTGACTGCAGCTCACCTCATTCCTTGCTTAGCTGCCATGGCGGAAGGAACTCTTTCTCAAGTTGACTCCACTACGGACGAAGCATTTCCCTTGCGGTGGACTGTTCATTTACAGGATGCGATAGAAGTGGAAGTCTTGTATCAAAAATTACTCAATGTATTCAACGGGAACCCTGGACCTCTTGAATGTAGAATGGATTTGAATTTTGATGCAACCAGGGTCGGCACAGAACCTTCAACTTCAAGCCAGCCTCAGCAACGAGATTTTACACATTTATACACTCCAATATCACCGGAAGATATAACTGTCTGCGAGGCTGACTCAACTACACGTTATGTTCAGCCAAAGCCTTGGGTGTTGATTATTAACAATGTGTACAAAGTGGAATTGGTATGTAATAGATTAAAGGAGTTGATGGTACAAGATCCCGGCCTGCGCTTTCAAATAGATATACATTTCATCTGGAGAGCACCTGCGCGGGGCTCTTCATCTGACAGCTCTCCAAGTACGACGGACGAGGAGGACGACTAGTCATCTTTTTTAAAACTCCGTTTGAATGACCTTGACCTTTCCCCCTCCACTGAGTTTATTTAAGGTGCACTCTCACTGACAACAGCATCATTTCATTGCGCACCTTCACCGCAGCAACATGGAGAGTCAACTCAACTACTGTTGCGAACAGAAATGTTTTTCATGGCCGAATGACATTGATGTGGTGGATGGCCTGGCTTGTAGAACATGTGAAGCTTTTGGTCAGTGCATGTGTAAGTGCAAGTCTTGGAAGAAGCCGAAACCGAAGTTGAAGACATTCCATGTGTACCAAATGAGAGGGCATAAGTACACTTGTTGCCCTGAACGTTGCATTGAATTTAAACTAAAACAGCTAACTGGCTGCAAATTGTGCAACAATCATTTTGCAGGTTTTTGCAAACATTATTTAGGAGCGTGTCAATACAGATCAACTTGGCATACCGAAGCACTCACTATCAATGAAATCGCTATAGACTCACAAGAGTAGTCTTTCTACTCTTTGACTTTTTTAAAACTCCGTTTGAATGACCTTGAAATTTCCCCCACCACTTCCCCATATATCTAGAGTACGCAGGGCCTGGAGGTCAGTCGCTCGGCATCTGTCGTAGGGTGCACATCCGTGTTGTGCAGTCTGCTGTGCAGTTTTAATTTTAACCAGTTCAAGGTCACCACACTTGAACTCTGGCGAAAACGTCAAGCTGTTAAACACAATCCTAAGCCCCAGGTTCACAGTCAACCTCAAGGTCATCACACTTTAACATGTAAATTTAAGGTAGCACCGAAACGGTGCTACCTGGCTTGACATTTTCGAGTTTCCCGAGGTCTTCGCAGTTCCCCCCACCACTTCCCATATACCTAGAGTGCGCGGGGCCGGACAGTCAGTCGCTCGGTGTCTGTCGTAGGGTGCACATCGCGGTTGCAGTAATGGTTAAAGTAAGGCTTTTGGGCCAGTTCAAGGTCACCCGAGCGGTGTCACATGACGGTTTAGGCAGAGTCACGTTGCAAACTTCAGGTTTCCTCAGCACTTTTGCTGTTTCTCATCTAATTTCGCTCCAAGTCGTCAAGGTCACGGTAACCTGACTGAAACTCGGAGCGTAGTGTGAGAAACAGCAAAGGTGCCAAAAAATTTTTAGGTTTCAGCGTGACCTTGACCTTTGTGACATCGATGACGTCATCTTGGTGACGTAAGGGGTGATGACGTCATCAGCACGTCATTTCTGTGACGTCATGGGTGTGACGTCAAGGAAGTGACGTCATTGGTGATGACGTCATCGATGATGCAATCGATGACGTCATCGATGGGGTCATTGACCTCGATGACGTCATCGATGACGTCATCGCTCGGGTGACCTTGAACTGTTTTAAAAGCCTTACTTTTGCACTACTAATCTATATTTCGCTGATTCCATTGTGAAAAAAAAATAAAAATATATTAAGTTTACGTATTAAGGTCCTTGCACTTAATTTGTTTGCAATTAATAAGTTCACTGAACTCGTTCACGTTACCTCGCTGTGATTTGTAAGCAATGAAACGGGAGGCATAGCAAAGGTACAAATTTTTCGTGGAAGAAATATAACAAATCAAATATCTTATAAACAGTTTTAACACAGTTGTTTAAAACAGTTTTACAAGTAAGTGCACCGGTTCACTAGTATTAATATCCTACAGTTATGTGCTACGCTAATAATTGCAAACATTTGCATATCTGATGTTGAAACCAATTTTACCGCTTATTCCGTAAAGGATTTCAATTTACTAAACGTATAATTTGGATGTAAAATTCAAATTAAGTGTCAGCTACCGAAGATCGTTTTCGCTACCGCTACCGCACGCCCATATTCCACTGACAACCAACTGCCCAACTGACCGACCATCCTACAGGGTTCATTTTAAAGTTGTTTTTGTCACACAAATCAACATTTCTGGTTGCTATGAATCAGTAAACAAGTCACCAAATTCTAAGTATATAACTCAAGTTTTTAAGTCAAGTCACAGATAATTAAGTCTCTCGCCTTCCTATATTTTCAGTAGTCTTTATAAAGCTTAGAACTTATATGCAACAGAAATATCCAACAAATAATATATTTAATATCCAACAAATAATATATTTATTGTATACAACAATCTACATTTACCATTTAAGCGTTGGTTTAAAAACTCATTCCAGTCAACGTCACCATTCTTGCTCGTTAGCAATCTTTCGTTAACAAACATTTAATTATTGCCGTATGTAAAACAACAAGATTTAATCGTGAAGTGGGAAATTCTCCCACTGGGAGAAAACAGATTAACAAGACCTCACTGTCGCTAATCTAGGAGCAATTAGCAGATTTAGAAAACCAGTTAGAAATAATTAGGGACCGACAGACCCACTTGATTTTTGATAAGAATATGTGAATTTTCAGAGAAACTTATCAACGTGTAGCGATGTTGAGTTGAGATAAGAGATTATAACGCTTTCGCCCTAGATTAATTTCCGTTGATCTGATTGGATTTTCGTAATAAATTGTGAAATCTAACGGAAACCTACGAAAGTATTCTGGAAAAACCCAAATTAGAAAATGGTTTAGTTATATCACCTACGGCAATTTTGTTTTTCTCATGAAAATTAATTATTCTTTGTTTTTAGCGAATTTCCCATAGGGAATAAGCTATTACCGTAGGTCTCATGGTAAGACCTAAGCCCGGGACCATGTTACTTTTTCATTTTTAGGTGCCCAGAGACCAAAAATAATAGTCATTAAAATTTTTATATATATATATATATATGTTATATATGTATATATGTATATATGTATATATGTATATATTTATGTATGTGTCCCTAGACACGATAACTCTCGTAAAAATGGTCCGATCGACACCAAATTTGGTAGAAATGTGTAATCCTACGTTTATTCGGATGAGTTCGAAAACCAGACATATCGACCTACCGGAAGGGGTAGTTTTGGGGGGTTTTGTACCCCAAAAATGGGTTTTTTGCATTTTTCATATGTAAATTTGAAAAATTTTAAATTTTTATTTTGACCATTGGATTTAGCTAAAAAAACACACAATTTAGTATTTTGAAGCTTTGCTCTATCTCCATTGGTTACCGAGATATTACAAAGTCTAAAGACAGTACATTGTCTTTTGGGGCTCCAATGTTAATCTTTTGGAGAATAAGGATGTGTTAATATTTCACTTATTAACCAATATTTTTGGATGAAACTTGGTATTTAGCTTCATTTGGTTGAGATTCATCCATTTAAGGTAAAAAATCTTGGTTTTTGTACTTATCATGGCAGCAGACCTGCATACTCTTTTCCCATGTTAATCATATGGAGAATAGGCAAACTCTATTATTTATGGACAGATATTGATGAAATTTACTATATGGCTTTATATGGTCGAAATAATTTTTTTCTCTGCTAAAAACCTACTTTTAGTGTCCCCCATGGCAGCATACCTGCATACTCTTTCCCTATATTTACCTTAAGGAGAATAGACATTTATTTCCCTATTTATGAGCACGTGATGAAATTTTGTTTACAAGTTTAGCTGGTCAAAATTAATATTACTAATTTGGAAATTCGCTGAGTACGCAGGTCTGCTGCGACGGGGGGTATTTTTTTTTTACTGTCATCAATCGAAGCTACTTTTTGTTTAATTATTACATTTAAAAAATTACACATTTAGGATATTTGATGACGTTACAAATTGAATACACGTACAAAATTACACATAAAATGAGTTTTTTTCAGACAGTATAAAATATAGTATTGAAGCATCCAGCAAGCTAGTAATAGGAGGAAGCACTTTATACCTAATAAAAAAGTTATTCTTTTATGCGACTCTGAAAATGCATGCACAAAAATGTAAAAAATATTTGGTTTAATTATAAAATATTAGTTAAACGTATTTATACTAGACAAAAACATAATTATTGCAATAAAATTACTTTGTTGTATTGTCCGGGCCAGTGAGGGGGTTGCGGGGTGAGGGGGAAGCTGAAGACTGCCATTGGCCAAAACAATTTGCTTTTTGTTTTTGGTTTTTTTATTCCACCATATGTTAACAAAAAACATACAGCATACCTTATATATTTTCTTTTATTTTGCAGTCAGCTGTCTTTCTCGATATTGAATTAGGCTAGCTGGTTTGTCAACAAAGATAATTTTTTACTTTTTTTAGCAATTTTTTTAATGTAGAATAATACAATCTATAAGTTTATTTTTATCCCTTAGTTAACCAAATGACCGGTAGGTTTCGGATGTAAATTTCCCCTCTCCCCCCAACCCCCTCAGTGGCCTTGTAGTCATCTCCCGACAAAAAATAAATGTAAGTTAATAAACTATACTCGTGATAAACTCAGAAGCACATCCATGGTACATACATAACATGCGGTTTGTCGTTTAGTGGTACGAACACGGTTTGTCGTTAATGGAAAATGTATGCACGTGGTTAACCACATGGTAACACATGACGACAACCACGGAAACATGGTAACCCGACCTCAACCACTCGAGTCATATGTGGCTGGCTATGTTACTGCCGGTACAATCAGTTTGCCAGACGTCAATGCAGATTTCACGGAAAGCGAATATGATCGTTGCAGAATACTATGTAATGCATTGTGTCATCTCTTCCGACTAGCTGTCTGCATGTTGTTCACCATCAGTTATGAGTATTCTAGTGAATTCCGAAGGTCTTATTGCATATTTCAGCTTGCAGTAGGATCCGATCATTATTTATTTTTCATCACACTTAATCGATAGGCTATCACCCGATTTCGACCCTCACTTCTACCAATGAAAATCATGCTTTCTCGGCTTAGGCCGGAAACACTTTTTCACCACACTACATCAATATCACCTGTTTTCGACCCTTACTTCTACCAACGAAACATATGTTTTTCCGGCCTAAGCCGGCAAAATTTTCCGGCCTAGGGCGGTAATGGAAACGGTAGCAGAGAAATCTAGAATATTATAAGGTATTTAACAACAACAACAACAAATAACAAATCAGTGACGTAGTTAGTAGTTCAGCTGATAGCAACTGTTAAATATGTATGACGTAGGTGGGAAAATAGTGCTTTTCCATTGGAATCAGCTGTAGTCCCTTACCGTTAGAGTATTAGTTTTGGTGGCCTTAGCTGATGTGAAGTGGTTGCCTAGCAACCAGAAACTCAAGCAGTACATCTCGCTAGGTTAGTTGAAGTTGAGGTTATGTTTTGTTTGTTATGAACGAAAAAGTAATTTTTTCACTTGTTTAGAATTTATTGAATTGTGTAGTGTGATGAAAATATCGTTCATAACTCGGGCCGAAAGCGTTTTGCCAACCCTCGATCGTTTCAAGTTCGAGACGAAGTCGAGAACTTGAAACACGATCTCGGGGCCGGCAAAACGCCACTTTCGGCCCTTGTGACGAAATATACTATTGGCCTTAGACCTTAATAAAAACATTCACAACACGTGGAATCACAAAAACATATGACAACAAAAATGAAATGAAGTCATTGCGTAGCAACCGGAACACATTGCATCCCGCTAGGATGGGATAGAGTAGCTTGGCTCTTAGTCGGAAAGGTTATGTTTTTTAACTGTAGATTAATAAAATATTTTTTTCATTAAGTAGGAATACTTATTGCATAGTGTAGAGTGATGAAAAATATCATTCGTAACTAGGCCGAAACCGATCTCGAGGCCAGCAAAACGCCATTTTCTGCCCTTGTAGTGAAATATACTGTTTATTCACACCTTTAAGTAGGTAATCCATACCCTAAGGAAATCAACTCAACGTAAGTTTACACCTACGTAATACAACAATAGAGACAATTTAACAAATTAACCCACGCCGAAGACAAAAATAGGACAAAACGGAAGCCCGTTACAAAACCTAATCACGTAATCCAGTTGATTAACATCACAGAGGCGTGGATTTAATTGTATTTGCACAACGAGACCTTGGCAATGATTCAACGGCAGGGGCGCCGGTCGGTGGGCGCAAGGCTGCAATCTGCAATTGAATGCGTAACGCCTGATGACCGGCTGATGACGGGAGCGGCTCTGATGATCTGATCGTCTGATGATCGCATCACCGGCGGAACCGGTAGACGGCCTTGGAGCGGCGAGTGAAGGCCCAGATGGGGGAACGACCACCGGTGGTGAACCAAGGGATAGGCTGCGAGTTTATCGTGCGTAGGCCTTGGATTCTAAAGTGGGATTTTGAGATAATCGGGCGTTGAGGATGATAGGGAAATGTTTAGACCTTCTGCAGTATCAGAGGACTAAATGTTGAACACAAAGAAGGGAAGATCAGAGATAAACAAGTACTGTAGTAATATACAAATTAGTCAATGATTATAGGCTAAGTCTCATGAAGAGGACCTTGGCTAATATTGTCTTTAAGTAGATCGTTATTTCTCATTGTGGCTATAGTTTACTGTTGTAAAATGAGGGCAATATGAGAACGACTTTCTGCTGGTAAAACTAATTGGACATAAAGGAAAATAAAATATTATTTTGCAGAACGGCTCGAAAATTGCTCGGCGCTAAGAAACCGCCATCGCTTCGGCCACCGCGAGTGCTGGCATGGATCTTTTATTGTGTTTATCTACGCCAGTGGCATTTTTTTACGTTTTGACGGGGAATGGTCCAAAACCCAGTCTTTTTGCTATATAACATCGACCAATTATTAGAAAGCATCATTAATCAATAGCCCAATGATAAATGGCAACTGGGTCCGGAATCGAACCTTAAAAAAGTTTACTAACTTTTCTCACAATCGAACCGGCAACCTTTGGATTCAAAGGCGGGCACTATAGGCTAACCCACTCAGCTACCCAGCCACTTGATAGAGAATAAGAATATTTTCCAAGGTTTTAGGTTTACACTGTTATACAGTATTTTTTTTCCAAAAGAATGGAGAAAAAAATGGCTTTCTAAGTGAAAAGAGTTAAAAATATCTGTCGAAAGATCAGTAATGACAGTAAACTATATTCAAAACTCTTAATCATCGTAAAATTTCAATTTTTACAATTTTTAGCGAATTTCCCTATAGGGAATACGCTATTACGGTAGTAGTCATGGTGAAACCTAGGTCCGGGACCATAATACTTTTTCGTTTTGAGGTCCCCAGAAGCCAAAAACACCATTCGTTCAATTTCATATATATGTATATATCTATACATATATATATATATACATATATATACTATAATTATATATATATATATATATATATATATATATATATATATATATATATATATATGTGTGTGTGTGTCCGTGGTCCCGATAACTTTTGACAGGAACCTCCGATTTTGATGAAATTTGGTATGAAGGTGTAAGACCAGATCTATTTTCATGAGTTCGCAAACCAGCATGATCGGGTTATGGGAACGGGGTTTTATGGGGTTTCAAAGGGGTAAAAAATGGGTTTTTGGCATTTTTGGACCTTTATTTTCAAAATTCAACAATTTTAACTAAAACCATTTAAAAAAGCTTAAAAAAACAAACAATTTAGTTTTTTGAATTTTTAACTTGGCTTAACAGGTTACGGAGAAAAGTCAAAAATAGGTTTTCCATGTTAATCTTATGGGAAATCAACAAAACCCTGTATCACGCTTCTTTATTGGAATAACTTGATAAAATGTGGTATGTACATTCACTAAGTAGGGTTTAACTGATATTTGCTTACAGCACCCATATGGCGGCAAACCTACATACTCACCCCCATGGGGTTTATGGGGAAAATTAAGAAGTGCCGAATATTGATAAAATTTGATGTTTACCTTACCTAACTATTGCATTTCCTAACAAAACTAACATTTTCTAACAACATCCCATGGCAGCAAACCTACATACTCATTCCTATGGTGTTTATGGGGAAAATACAAAATCTCAAGATTCTTTGGAAATTCGCTTGAGTACGCAGGTCTGCTGCGACGGGGGTATTTAGTAACCATTCAGAGTTATTTTATAGGAACCTCTGTTGTATTTGGGGTATATTGCTCATATTAAATTGAATTAATTATATTACAACTACGTTTATGGGTGAAACTTTTAACAACCATTAGGCCTAATTTCTCCCCTCGCAGCCCCCAAAATTATCTCAAACAATGATAAAAACTGGGTCAATTATAAATATGGAACATGTTCTCTAAATAAACGAGCCCATAAAATCTACGAAATTTTGGCCAAAGACCTCACCGTAGACGTCTTTATTGGTGTATGGGGACCGGTTCCAACGGATGATCATTAATTGTCGTGCTCGGTCCACTTGTAAGTTCTCACGGCAATTAGGACAAGTGCCGATCGACAGGATTAAAAGCCACTTAAGTGTTCTATGACTGTTCATCGCAAATCAACCAATTTATTGCCCATTAATTTGACTTAATGTGATATTTATTGTTAACTTTAGTAAATTACGAGTTGAGGCTGCGGAGAACTGAACGGCCAATCGAATGACGCTAAGTTCTGATTCAACCAGCTATTCCGTATTTGGTTTCACACGTGTGTTTTAATTTGTGTAGTGGGACTACGTTCAGCAATGTAAAAAATCACTTTAGTAGAGGGTTAAAAATGTGTATGGTATAACTTTAAATTACCACAACAAGGTTTCAACCGTGATATTTATCTATATTCCACGAAAGAAAACTTTGTTGAGAATGTCGCAGTGCTCCGTTGCAATACTCTTTCATCAATTAACTTTACAATACCTGCATTGACCAATTACGTAAATGTTTACATAGGAACGCAGAATATACCCTAATTGAGCCTTTAGTTTTTCAGCCCATCTATAAGTAGGTTATATTTCATATACCCCCTTACTTTTTTGTTGGTAAACTATTACACATAGTCTAACCGCAACAAGCTAAGGTTGGTTTAAATTGTTTATCTATCAAACAATTCAGATGAGCTTATACTCGATGACATGAGGGGAAATGTACAAATCGTAGGCAATTGACCTTTAGATAAATCTTTACCACTTACCTTTGATGACCTAATAACCTCACCCATTCAACCATTCTCCAGGCTAACAATCGAATTAAAAACAATGATCAACAGTTACTACAAACTCAAACATTTCTCGTATTGGGCAATACAGGCACTGCCTGACACAGCAGGCATCAGGCAAGGTCAGTTACTCAACCCGAGTCACGAGCAGATCCTAATCAGTGCCTAATTGAGCTATAAGTCTGTGGCTACATCACACATCATGCTCGTGTACCTCCATCATGCAACGGTATGCCGCTCATTCAATGGAAAGAAAGGCAAGTGCCCAAAGGTCGGGAACGGGCGAGGAGTTGGTACCTCTCTCTCTGGTATTCATGAGACGGCGTTTCTGTCTCTCGAATGTTCCTTTCCTATAGAATAAGGAAATTACGGGATGGTCGGGTCGTTCGGTGTTCCTTCTGAGTGTCCTGTACTGGTTCTTTCCTGTTTCGCTTCCAATGCCGACGCGGAGGTGTGGGCGAAATATTGGCACATTGCAAATACCTTTGTAAGGCAGCTGTTCGTCTTCTATTTGCTGCATTTCAATTGAATAGTTTAACTAATCATGAACGAGTGATGTCTAAGAGTAGATTGTTCGTGTATAACGCGTTCGTGTCATCCTAGTAAATGCATACACCCAAGAGATCCAAAGCTTTCCAGCCTCTTAACTACCTTACTATTATTTTATGAATTTACAATTTTTCAAGCACCTATGAAGATTTTTGATATTTTTTCATATAAACTTTTGATTATGCTACAAAGCACCCAAAAACATTATGTGGTGTTCATAGCTGGTTTTCCAACATTATTCAGTAAAAACTGATCCCTCTGAAAAAGCATCGTTTGTTATTTTAATATTCATTTTAGAAATTTTTGCAAAATTCGCGAAAGCAAATAAGATCGATGCCTACCCCTTGGGGTTTCGTTCTTCTCTTGAGCGATTGTTTCTTCACAATCCCAAGAAATGTTCCTTTCCCATAATAAGTTCAAAGAACAATTTAATGATCTTGGACCGATTATAATGGTATTCCACTGTTCGTAAAAGTTTGACAGCACACTACAAACTCATCATAGCACTTGTAAATTTTCCCACGTAGAAATCTCCATCGTAACACCTCGTAACGTTGTATAACGCACAAAACGTCACCACCGATCCAGCCTAGATACGGAGGCCGCGCTTCGTGCGAATATTTGACCACGACAGTACGTCGTCACGACTCGCCGAGGAAATGAAAGTCGCACACACAATCAATAAATAAATAATAACAGAGACGGTTGATCCGCCGCCAGCGCGGTCGGTCACCGATTTCTATCGGACCGCTCCCATTCTGGGCCCGCCGACACCGGGGGTGTAGGACGCTTCCGAGACATTATTTTGGGAGTACTTTCACTTCCTGGGTTTTTAAGAAAGACAGGAACGATTGGTGACCAATGAAAACTATTGATTGAATCGATGAAGCACAGACCTCAAAATTATTGATAGACCACTTAAAACATTCTAGTATATACAGTAATATGATTTTTGACAGTCCTTAGTTCCTCAGCCATCGCTAATGATGGAAATAAAAATAAATTGAATCAACGCTGCTGGAGACTCCCTAATTTAACTGAAATTTATCTTTGTAGCAGAAATTTTGTTGGAGAGAAATGACTTGAGAAATATATTCATGGATATACAGAATTCATTTTCGGTTAACAAGTTTTTATCACACCAACGCCGGTCCGTGAGAGGTTAGTTGTTAGAACAAAATAAACAGTTTGTCCAAAACAAAGACTTACAAACCATTAAAATATTTGTATTTAGATCATGAAAATTTTCGTAAAATATAGAATAATGCAATGTTGACATAAATTGTAGATCGATTTGGTAGGCGGATATTCAACTTTCTTTGATCGGATTTTAAGTATTCGGTAATACCAATCCACCCCTGGCACTTTCAATCCAAAATCAAAGTTCACCTTGAAGAGAAACGGATTTCTTTTTAAACGTTGGAAGAACTCTCAAAAGCCAGAGTGAATGACTCTGGCATTTGTTGATTTACACACCTAGAAAGTGGTTTCTTTTACATGAGTTTATGTTTTAATATTTCCATTATAATTTCAAATCTTGCGTTCCACTTGCTCACAAAAGAAAGTCCCCTATCAACGATCTCTTCCTACGAATTAAAACGCGTTTCACCCACATCACCAATGATAATACGATCGTCCATTATCGATCTGCAATTCAGCCGAGGTGTCCTTCCCTGGAAGTTACGGACGGTTTGGAAATCTTTATTCATCCGGCGGTTTCCCCATGACCTCATGTGGGAGATCTAGGAGGAGGCCGGGTCGAATTGCTGAAGACTAGACGGTCTATTGCACCCTAGGCTCTGTTTATGCGGTTGGTGCCGTCTATGGAACAGTTCAACTGTTCGTGACCTCTTGATCCACCCGGGGCAAAGGTCATCATTTTCGATTATTCTCCCTACATTAGCATCCCATTATTCTTGTCAGTGTTTACATTTCATTTTCCCTACTTCCACCACAAATACTTTCGTTTGACCTACTGTTGCTAACGATGCACTGAATTATTGGGAAGAAAGGAATGATTCTCCTGTACTCGATCTGAGATACAGTGAGGTCAAGAGACCTCTGATTTGCCTTTTTTTTAGATGAATGAGACGGAATCATTGGACACTGATGGTTTGTAGCGAGTTCGTATAGATAGATCACAACAACAGGAGGATAAGCTGTGTCACATTTTTTCCAAGATCAATGTGTGTCGACGAGGCAAATAGAAAGATAATTGATGGTCTTATACATCTTTTGTACATAGATGAGTTAATAACAAAAGAGATACTGGCTGGGTAGCTGAGTGGTTATAGTGCTCGCCTTTGAATCCAAAGGTTGCCGTTTCGATCCTGAGAAAAGTTAGTAGCTCTTTAAAGGTTCGATTCCGGGCCCAATAATTAATGATGCTTTCTAACAACTGGTCGATGTTAGACCAACAAGACTGGGCTTTGGACCAACAAGGCTGGGGTTTGGACCGTTCCCCGTCAAAACGTTAAAAATGCCACTGGCGTAGATAAACACAAAAATAAAAAAATAGTTTAGGTACTTTAAGCCGACCAAAGGATGATTAGGCTGCTATAAGTTTTGTTATTACGATTGATTGGGAGTGTCGTTCACAGTGATTTTTCTCCTAATAGAACCTTACTTAGTAGAACATAGAGCAAGCACACGATAACTATAAAATTGTGCCTTTAACAATCTTATCAGTCTTATCTCTTGCTATCCTTTGCCATACCCACCACTTCACCCCCGCCCCCACTTTGTTCCCCGCTGCACATCACCGCGCTGGTTAGCCTTTGCTGCTCCGCGCATGCTCCCACGACGTGTCGTAACACTTGTTCTGCACCTGCGCGGTGCGCGCCCCTGACACTCCATGCGCACGACTTCAGCATTTGACGTGCGCAGTCAAGTCTGTGCGCACCGCCATCGGGCCGCTCCCTTCCACGCGCATGCGCACTCTAATTGTGCTTTGTTGCGGCAATGGAAGCGCGGTTGGGTATCTGCAGGGGAGTAGTTATGGTGCGGCTTCTCTGCAAATGTCGTTCGGTAATATTGAAATGTAATTTGGGTGTGCTGCAAATTTAAAGGTGACGAGATAATGAGCAATGTAAAGATATAAGTCTTAAATGTACGTAGGTTATGTGAGGGTTTATCGTAAAGGTAACGCAAGAGAATGGAGAGCAACGAAAATAAGCATATAAAAAATGCTCAGACGAGTCTAACAACAAATCTATTTGGTTGTAGTCGCACTAAAATTATAGCCAAGCGTAAATACACATTCCTCTCTCTCAGTAATTTAGGTAATAATTAGAAATTTTACTGATGTTAGCATTGTTTTATCTAAGTTTGAAATTGGTTTTACTTTTCATGCGGGGAACAATCTATGTTTTTTTTTTTTCTTGTACAAAAGATATTTTTTCTAAATTATTGTAATTTCTAAGACAATTAGTATGCTGAGACTAAGTTTTCATACCCTCTTTACATTTTCAACTAATTTCTTTGCTTGAAATTTTGCAAAACTATTAATTTAATAAGTGTACCGTTATGGCATTTGAATCTCTAACAATCGTGTAATCAAACAAATAAACGTATACAAAACAATTGAATAATTCAAACATTTACTTTCGACTCCCATTAGGACGACGATAAAGAATTCCTCCAGAAACAGTAATTAACAACTGTCCGTCTCACCGCCGGCGTTAAGGACATTCCGACAAACAAGACACGCATTCAAACCTGTTACCTGTTACCTCCGCAGTCTGTCCCGTAGAGACCCGATGAGGCATGGGACCCGTCATAATGTAGGCAGCCGAATTTGGCCTTGTCCAACCAGGTGTTTGGGTTTGGGTTAAGGTAGTGCTAAGTAGGGTACGGAAAAGGTTTTTAGGAAAAATCAGGTAGCTCATAGTAGCACATGTTGAGCAGATGTTCCTTCAGTTCTCTCTTAAATGTATTAAAATCCTCAATTTCTTGAATATGTCTTGGAAGCTTCGAAAAAAACTTGGTACCGGTATAACTAGGTTTGGTCTCAAACAGTCTTAAACTATGTTGGGTTGCATGATTAACATTGTGGTTTCTAGTGAAATAATGATGAACATGAGGCTGTATCAGATTGTTGGCTTTTACATATAGAACTGCTTCAAATATAAAAAGAGAAGGAACAGTTAAAATTTGCAGCTCCGTAAACTTGTCTCTACAGGAGTCTCTAGGCCTAAGTCTAGAGATACATCTGATTGCTTTTTTTTGTAAAATGAAAATGCGGTTTAAATTTGCCTTGCTTGACATGCCCCAAAGCACTATTGAGTATCTTAAATGACTTTCAATTAGACTAAAATATACTAGTTTAGACAGAGGTAAATTATTAAAGACTACTATTTTTCTTAAAACAAAGAGATTTGAAGTTAAAGTTGAAGCTAGCTTATCAACATGCTCCCCCCATCTGAGACCTTCGTCCAACCTCACTCCCAGATAGTCGACAAAGTTGGATTCCTCAAGAACCTCTTCATCCAAAAGCACAGAAGGTGAGAATGAGCCGGCCCTAGCTAGATTTCTTTTTTTCTGAGAAGTGGCAATGAACATGTAATTGGTTTTCTTGGAATTTATATTCAAATTGATTGCAGAGAAGTACTGGGAAAGAGCGCCGAGCTGGCCAAACGTCTCTCTTTCCAATTCAAAGAGATTTTTATTTCGAATAAATAGGGAAGTATCGTCTGCGAAAATTGTCAAAGAATTCTGAGGTACGGAACTGGAAATGTCATTTACATATATTAAAAAGAGGACTGGACCTAAAATAGAGCCTTGAGGGACTCCTAAAGCGATATCTGCAACTTGAGATTGAAAAGTTTTTTTTGAACCAGAATCTAAAGTGAAGTTAACTGAAGTTTGTTGCTTTCTATTGCTTAGATAAGACGTCAGCCAGCCCAACGCTCTGTCTTTAATACCAATTTGTTCAAGCTTCTTAATCAAGATTGCATGATTCACAGAATCGAACGCTTTGGAGAGGTCAATAAAGCAGGTAACCGCAGTATCTCCCCCCTCCAAAGCATCGACACACTTATTCACAAAATCTATCAGGGCCAGCTTTGTGGATTTGTTTTTCTGAAAACCAAATTGGTTACTAAAAATCAGATTGTGATCATTAAGAAAAGTCATTAATTTGTTGCAGACGGCTTTCTCAAGTATCTTGGAGACGGTTGGAAGGAGTGAGATCGGACGATAGTTCTCGGGTAGGAGCTTGCTATTTTTTTTGTGAAGAGGCTTAACTACAGCCAGCTTCCCACCGTCCGGGAACACTCCCTCCGTCAGAGATGCGTTGACCAAATGCAGCAAAGGATCAATCAATTCATCAGAACAAGTTTTAATTATTTTACTTGAAATTCCATCGTGACCTGCAGAATTCTTGTTTTTCATTGAAGTAATTATTTTCCTAAGCTCTTTTACTGTGATTGGATCAAAAGAGTTTAATTCAGCATCAGAGATAGGCTCCAAGTCAGTACAGGTCTGTAAATTAATGTTACTATTATTGCAATTGAGAAAATGATTATTAAAAAAATTGCAAACAACCTCGGGATTGCTATTGACTCTACCATCAATTTCCAGACTAATATTGGGCTCATTTGAAGTTACTTTATTTGGCCTATAACTATTTATAACATTCCAAGAAGATTTACTAGGATTGTCTGAGGTGCTTATCGTATTGAAAATGTGAGATGATTTGGCTTCAAGAATCTTTTTTCTATAAAACTTTTTGAGTTTGTTGTATTCCTCTTTTTTCCTACTACACCTGGTCAACATCCACTCCGAGTACAAATTCTTTACTTGGATTTTCATTTTTTTCAATTCGTCTGTCACCCAAGCCAATTTTTTCATGTCATTTTTTTTCTTTACTTTCTTTCTAGGACATGAAACATCCAGGCAGTGGGAAACTGTGCTTACAAAGTTATTGTATATTTCATCTACTGTAGCTGCAGAAAAAACATCTACCCAATTTTCCCATTTCAAACGGGTTCTTAACTCTACAATACTTTGTGGTGAAAAATCTCTAAAGTCTATTTCATTTATCGGTTTCTTAGTGAAATTTATTGGCACCTCAAGGGTAATAGCATGATGATCAGAAATGAAAGGTTGAATAACAGTGCAATGTATTTGTTGAAAGTTGGACAAAAAATTATCGAGACAACTAGCCGAATGTTCAGTGATCCGAGTTGGGGAATCAATTTTTAATTCCAACCCATAGCTATTAATCAAATCGGAGAAAGTTTTAAATTCATTTGGGTGTTTGTCTTTATCAATATTGAAATCGCCGGCAATGATGACCGATTTAAAACCTCTAACTGTAACATCCAAATAATTCTCAAAACATTCAAAAAAATCTACAAAGTTACTGTCGACTGGTGGCCTATAAATAACTGCACAAACAATTGAAATGTCGTCAAAAAGTAGCCTAGATTCGGCCATCTCAAAAATGGACTCACGGCAAAAATTCTCTGAAGAAGAATGCATTGATATGTTAAAACGACTGTTATTGCGAGAAAAAATTGCAGCACCTCCCCAAAGGTTCGTGTTTCTGCAGTAATATGAGCTGAGTGTGTAATTTTCCAGGTGCGAAGTAGCAATAGAATCCTGCTTAAGGCCATGTTCCGTGACAAAAAAAATTTCTGGTTTCTCATCGTCGAGAAAAGCTTCTATGAGTTCACTCTTGCTACTCAGGCCTCTCTGAACATTCAGATGAATTACTTTAAAAACGTCAGAAAACTCTTTATTAGTTAAGTGCGCTTGAGGTGCCATAACATAATTAAAATCAAAATTTTCAGCACTACCTTCACCCAAGACAGGCCTAGGCCTAACTAAGTCTAAATTAAATCTAAAAAATCTAAGCTTGTCAAGGCATCAGAAATCAAGCAACTAATCAATCTTTTACCTCTAACATTCAGGTGAAGCCCATGACTTGTGTAGTGGACACGACAAAGAGCAAAGTTGATTGGAACAAATTTCCACTTATACTTCAAGCAGATTTCTCGAAACCTCTCATTTTGTTTCTTAATAGAGGCATTGAGTTTGACATCGTCATACCTGAGGGGGGACTCGACCACAACTAGATTAAGATCCTTAATTTTGTCAATATTTGTTTCTAAAAGTTCCACACAAGAATTTACGCTTGCATCACTCGTGTCATTTACACCCAACATTAAAACATTATTTGTACTACAAGAATTACTAACATTTTTGTCAGAAACAAGATTCCTAGTATAATAGAGCGTTGGAGCAGAAGGAAAAAAGTTAACAGATATGTCCCGGTTACATTTAGATTGCATCAGGCTAAGCAGACCCCTACCGTGGCTGTCAGCAAAAATTTGAACTTTATTAGGCCTAGCCTGTTTTTTGGAAGAGACTGATACAGGCTCATTTACAGTAAGAGAGTTTAAATTACTTTGAGGTACCGGTAACTTAGGGCTACCAGATAAAAGAGAATCATTAAGTCCAGAGTTATTTAAGTTAGTAAGGTTCATGTCATTTTCTGCGTTAAGCCTAGGAATACTTGTGTTTTTTGAGCCATTGGAAACTCGCTTGTTTTTCCTATTGAGGTTAGAGATGATCTTCTTCAAGTCATGGATTTTACTTGTAAGGGTCTTATTTTCATTGAGTAACATGTTATTTAAATCCCTTACCTCTTTCAATTCATCTTGTAGTTGAGTAAGACCCACCCCTAGGCTGGCGTCACCTTGCTGTCTACACTTTTTACCAAAGTCAATACAACTTGGGCATGCCCAATCTACTTTCCTTATGATCTTAAAAGCAGTTTTCTTAAGTTTACTACACTTTACTTCAGCATGGACCCATTGCTGACATATATCACACTGAATGGAGTTGCTTAGGTCCTCGTCAATGGCGAAGTCACATTGATTACAAAGAACTGAGTTTGATTCAGGCATGGTTTGGAGGTACTTACAAGTTTTGAGGTTGGTTGATGGGCCGATCTAATTATAATTTTGATGAGGTTGAGAGTCGAGGTAAGAAAATTTAGGGCGGTCAACTGAGGTGCACAAGGATATCGGTTTTAAAATTAGGATTAGAAAAGGTTTACAAGGAACGGACATGAAAAATCCAAAAGGCGAAGAGAGAGGACACCTGATTGGCCGGCAAGACGAGTGTGGAGGCCTCTGATTGGTGGAGAACTTCGTTGGAGGCAAAATGGCGAGATGTCCAAATTCTTCGTTGACGAAAACTTTGAAGCGAATTTAAGTAAAGAAAAAACGGTGTAACCTATTGATTTTAGTTGATAAAACACTACTGTATTACTTGAGGAAAGATCTGAAATAAGTTTTAAATGTTGTATTAATATATTACTAGCAAAAAACTGAATTTAAAGACGGAGCACCGATAGCGTCGTATACTCCAGTCGGCCGCAGGGCCGCCAACCTAGACTCAAATCAACCGACTCAATTAATTTCGTGGTAATTGTTTACAAACTAGAACGACCAAGCAGTGATAAATAACCACTCGGTCACCCCGTTAATTGGTCGCACAGTAGCGCAACGCGGCGGTGGGAAGTGGAACGACCTTGGTGCGATTGTAACAGATTTATCGGCCAGCAGTTACGTGTTTTGTCACTATTAACCGCTTGTTAATGATTATAGCCGTATTAGTAACCGTAGATTAGTGGCATTCATCATGGTTGAGACATATTATTTTATTGTGGCACTAATAACATTACTATTAAAGTAAACGGATCGTTTTTCGTTACTGCTGTGTTTATGTATGATATCTTGTTTGAAATGGGTTAAGTACAAATAATTTGTAATATTATTTGTAAAATTAAATTGATTTACTGCTCGTTTGAGAGTCCTACTGAAGATTAAAGAAAGTTTATACGCTATTAAAGTCGGCCACGGAATCAGGTGGATGAAAGATTGTCAGTACTACGTTGCTATTGACAGTGACTACCTGTAACAGAACAGTTTAGTGAAATATTTTATATTTATGTGTTTTTTTTCTGTATTATTACTTGATATCCTTTTGGCATTTTTTGTAGAAGATATGCTCAACACGACTATATAGGCAACACTGAACACTCAGGGTTGCCAGTTCGTATACCAAAGTACGTTATTCTCAAACTTCCCGAGCATCTCTGATCCCATAATTGGCAACGTTCTCGCCTGATTTCGTGGTTGCTACTTTAAGTTTTTTTAATGAATCGCAAAATTTAATAGATAAACATTTATTGTTCTTCTTGAGGCTTAATACTCTCTAACACATGTAAAGTACTTGACACATTCCTCTGACACACATCTCTCGAGGAAACTACCATAATAATACTCTGTAATTAATTTCCATGAACTCCATAGTCATATTGTTCTTGATTAGCTTCCAAAACTGACCTGATATGAATCAATGTGTCTAGTCATATGAAGATAGCTGATCTTTCTATCACTATCCTATATTAATTATGAGTAGCAACTTGTATTATACTCTCTTATAGGTAAAACTCTCGTGTCGAAAGCTTTGGTCTACATACTCTTGCCTTTACTGCTCTATAGCAACGCTCCTCGATGCGATCTGGTGCAGAGATGACTTCTCCATCAAAACTCTGTACATGTCGGAACTCATGTTACAATGTTAAAATTTAACTTGAATCAGCATTCAATCGCTTTATTCTAGATTACTCTCGCAGAATCAAATCATCTTGACACTGACTGATCACCCTGTTATTTCTTGATATAGCTACCATATAACTTTATACACACTCTTCCCTTAACTGCTCAAACATTTGTAGACATGTAATCCCAACAATTCTCTCCTAAATTCAACGCAGTTATCCTAAACTCCTCTAGAATTTCTTCAGCATAGTAATAGTTTCTGCTTTACGCCACTTGCTTCAGCCCAACACCGCAAAGGTTTTGGAAGTATTTCTTACCACTCTAATTATTTCATGATAATTCATACCACTCATTAGATACCAAGCCACTCAGTTCACTCCCACACCAAAACAGACACACGACACCCTGCCCTGCCCTAGGTCAAGTTACCGGGCAGATGTGATGGTTTCCGACCAACGATCATTGATTTTGCCGCCTCGTCGAGGGCGTGAACATTCTCGATTTAAGTAGTTTTTTATCCGAAATCACAAAACTTAATATCCCTGTGATGTTCATCCTCTTCACACCCACGAGAATAAATTATCCGTTGGACAGTTTTTGGGAAACCTGACGTTTACTGATGACGCAAAGATTTTCATGCTAAGTAATTTGACACTTGGTGATTTTGCGTCCTAGCAAATAAGAACTTGACCGAACAACTATTAGGACTTTAAGATTTTTTGTGGTCGAGATAAAAATATTATCATGATATTTTCGTTGGAAAAGTACTCTATTTGTATTTTTGTTACACACTCAAAGTTGTATTCAAGTTTATTACGAAATATTTAAATCTTCGAGAAAAGTTGTCACTTGAAAACAGGGTTTGGCTATATCATGCTGTCGTATCCACACTCTAAAAACTATTGAAAAATATGAATCTGTACACACCATGAGTAGATTGAAATGAGCCATGAAAGATGTAAAATATTGAAACAAGTAACATCATTAATTCAATGTTTATGTATAAATATCAAATTAAACTTTATTCTCTAAATGGATGTTAATATACTTAATTCTAGTTGTTTAGCTATTAATAACGTTGTTTAAGTTCCATGCTATCTTCATAGTTTTGAAATGGTCTGTTGAATGAACCGTTGCATGTAAGGTCAATTAGAACATTCAATTACTTCTTCTTGTTGCACAAACAGAAATGAAGATGATGTTTCAGTTCCGTATTTGTGCAATGTAAACGTGACGTGCGATTGCGTATGTAAAAAGGCTAATAGCTACTCACACTAAATATAGGTTGTCGGCCACTTTTGAAATTACCGAGACAGGAGTATGAGAAGATACTACATCTACGTCATCTAGTTGCAACAATTCATGAACTTGGCGCAAACTCACTATCTAACAAATTTCCCTTTTTAAAAGTTGTGTTTTTATTGAAGGAGTAGACTCAGGTATACTGAATCTTGTAGATAGAATCAGGTTTATAAAATCTTTTATCTTCTTCACCAGTCGGCTATTCAAACCATAGGCCTATACAGCTTATGGTCAAAACATGGTATTGTTCCCCTGCTAAGGAAGCCGTTTTACAACCGATTTTCTTGAAATCCATAGTTTTAAATTTTACTGTTAAAATGTATTTTCATTGATATATCAGGTATAAGGGCACTGACTAAAAATTATCTATAACAATTTTTTTAATACGGTAATAGATTTTTTTTTAATGGTTCCAAACTGGGGAACTAAGGCATGGTTTTTTAGCGTTTTTACTGGGGTGAAGACCGAGTATGGTGCGAAGTATATTAAACAGTCCATGAAAACAAAGTTCTGTTGTGTTAAAAAAAGTCGTAAAGAGTTATTTTCATGTCTGTACCCAATTTAGTCTTCTTTGAGTAATCAAAACTTTAATCCTGAAAATGTGTTTTCTTAGATAAACAAAATTTCACTTAGAGAATAATATAGAAAATCCATTGACACAACAAACGTTTTTCAAATTTTTGACAGTTTTCGAGTCATTTTCAAGACCAAAAGACAAATATATTTGCTTCCCATTAGAGCTAAAGTTATCTAGTGCTAACAACTTTGCAACACAAAACTTTCAATGCAATTATCCGTATCTACTGGCGCGAAAGACATAACCGCAGCAGAACTGTTGAAGAACCAATCATTAGCTACAACAATGTACCGTAATGGCAAGGCCGATGCTGAGCTATTAGCTACACTCCCTACTCTGGATAATCACATTATACATTAAACAGCTGCGAAAGTATGACGAGTCTTGTGGCTGGAAAGTTATGATCTATGCTGGACCACTGATGCTATACAAGTTTTGTTTTTATGTAAATGATTTTGTTCTTGAAATGTTTGATGTATTTAAGTCTTAATAATTTCGTTTGAAAACCCAGTAAAATCATATCGAGTGTTAAAAATATAAAGATGCAGGTGATATATCATATCATTTTACTCACGCTCACACACTTGTTTTCTATTTAGTCCAGTTTTCAAAGATCTTAACAGTAAAGAACATTCAGAAACTACCACTGTCGTCACCGGGTGTGGGTAGTGGTTGGCACTGGTTGCCAAGGAAACTAAGGGTAGGTGAAAATTTAGATCAACATGTTGGTATCACTCTTGGAGGAATAATATATAAGGAGAGGCCACGTTCATATGGATATACAATGCTAAAGTGAAGCCGGCCGCTCCCCTCCACTAGAGTGGCACGGCTGGCCGTAGAGTGGCATGGTTCCGCTGCTGTAACACGGGAGAGATGGGGAAAAACGCGACGCGCGCAACTTTGAATTAAAATCCTGAGCAAACCAAGCAAATCACACAGTCCACCTTTTGCATTTTTAAAGAGGATGAAATTCTCTATCCAGTGATATAATATTTTTCTATATAAAAATTTATTTTTATTTATAAGTGGGCATTAAAGTAAAAGATTTGTATTGAAGAGATGATTTTAATGCATAAAAACTAAATATAAATTATACCAATACACATATTTTACTGTAAAATTAATTTTATTCCTTAGTATAATACTTTTAACAAAAAAATAATACATGAACTGATACTTTCAATGTATAGGACCTTATTATAATTTGTAAAAAATATTGAGTTTACTGCTTTATGTATAAGGTTCCGTATATCATTTAAGATATGTTGGACAGTAATGTATTGGCAAACGATACTACCTGTTATCAATTAATTAAATTAATTCATAATTACTATAAATGAATATAAAAGAGTAAAAATCAGGCTTATTAGTAGCTTATTAAATAGGCTTATTACTTATGCATAAAAATAAGCTTTTTCTTAAGTTTCACACATTATTGTTGTATGAACAAGTTTTGTAGTTTAACACTATGGTGCAGTCTTATTTTCATGAATTTTTAGGCACTGTTATATGCCTAATATGATACTGTTATATGTTAGGCCTATATGCCTCTGTTATATGCCTGCCTGTGGGACTCGGGAGTTCGCCCCACCACTCGCCGTGTTGCGAGGCGGCTTCGCTTCTAGCCGAGCGTGACCACTCCTATTATTCCTCCAAGGTATCACTGCGGATCAATGCGGTTTTGAATTTTTATGAATATTTATAGTGTATTTTTTGCTACAAAACCGTTCAGGAAGATGAAGATGGATGATATTATTCAGCTAGTGATGACTTACAACCATTATCAATGAATAATCTTGCGGTACAACGCAAATACTTTGTGTTTTTCGAATTTTACTGTATAGTAGTCACAGTGAGAACTGAGCCTGGGACCATTTTATTTTATTTCTGGAAAACTAAGGCCACATTAGCCTTCGTAAATTAACCAAACTTTCGTATTGTTCGTAAATTAAAATAACCTTAAAAAAATTATACTTGTTTATTTTTTTTTTTTTGTTTTTCAAAAATTGGCTGGATGACACGACAAAGCCAATATTGACCGGCTGATAGAATTAATCCCTGATTTTGTGTTTGAGTTTGCAGCCCATTCCATTAAACCCTAACAAAGTTTTGGGAGTGGGCACCCCTGTGTTACGAGATAGCCCACCGTGCGCTGGTTCGATGTGCAATGTACTATATGCAATTAATCTGGGTCGAGTAAAGTTGAAATAACGAATTTCACCTATTACCTTATAAAAAAAAGTTATTGCTCAACATTTTTTTTCGGGCGAATGACATTTTATCGAATTTTAAGTTGTTTAAGTTCTGAATTAACCACCAAACTAAAATAAAGTTTATGTCCCGTAATGTATTAAAAACTTATTTTGGAAAAAAGACTAAAGTAAACATTTTAAATTAGCGTTTGCATATTTAAATCCCACATTATTTTTGTAAACAAAATATATATCAAAATGTCCGAAGTGTGGACCGACAGAGTAGTTGAACATCAAAATTTAGCAATTAAATACTGTATTATTTATTTGTGCGAATTAATCGAATTATATGATTCCATGACCCAAGTCTGTTAAAAATACATACTACAATATGACTCAAGCCTCAATTTTTGGATTGACAACTCTATGGGAAGCAAAGAAATTTTCATTCTTTGCAATAATAGCTTATCAATAAAAATGTTATTCCGAGCAAAGCATTTAGAGTAATCAGGAAAACTACTATATCCTTAATATTGGACTATAGACACTATGAGTATATAAACCATAGAAAATATACACATAAAACCTACAAACCTACGTGTAGAACCTCCTATTGTGAATTGTGCTTCACAATATGAAACACGAAGGTTAACAAATCTCCCGTTTGGATTCACCGACCAATTTCACAGCGGTCCTGTCCCGGAAGATTGCCGATTATATGAACGAATCAATTCGCGAGTTAGTCCCGGGGGTGATCCGGGCCCTAGGCTTATTTATGTGACTGGGGATGACGTGGGAGGGGTATGGTGGGGGGGGGGGGGCGTGAAGTACGGTATACTGGGTAATCCTCGTCGGGCTTGTCAGGATGTGACGACTCGATAAAACTACATATTTAAATATTGTGTGGCCCCCAAAGTTTCTAAATATGCAATCTACCAGTTCACAAGTAGCGTTAATACCCAACTGTCATGTGTACTTTTCGAGTGTCACACTTCTTTTCACGTGTTGTAATTAACAGAGGAGTTCTTTTTAAAGAAGTATTTTCACAATCATGGGTATCCAGGTAATTGAACTAGCTATTCCTCAAACCAGAATAGTCTATAATGCACCATAATATAAGTGGTCCGTTTCTATACACTATTGTTCAGTTCTTAAACTATAAGAGAAGCCGTTCGTCCATAACTACCCACTTCTGGGAGATGTTGGCGTAAGAAATTTCTTAAACTGAGCTAAATTAATGACAGGAAGGTTTTATCCTTTAACAATTTTCGAAACTGAAGTTCGATCCATGACGTTTCTAGAAATTTCAACTCATGCATCTAGTTTTTTTTTTCTTTTTTTTCATTTTAATATATTTTATTGTATATACTTTAATGCTTTCCTTTATTTGCCAATTGAATAAGTATTTAGTAAAGTAATTAACTAAAAAGGCATCTTCCCTTTCTCTGCACTGTAAAAACTGTGTACTTAATATAAATATTATAGAGTTATATTAAGTAAGTTTTATTCTTGATATACAGACAACACTAAAGTAGTTGACAACAAGAATATTTTATATTTGTTTGTTTATATTTGAAATAAGGTTGCCAATATGATAAGTATAAACATAAAATAAGTTTCACACTAGTATAATGTTTTTAGTTTCAGTATAGCTTATTCTAAAATCAAGAATAGGTATGGTTGGGTGAATAATAATAAGTTTCACATTAGTATAATGTTTTTAGTTTCAGTATAGCTTATTCTAAAATCAATAATAGGTATAGTTGGGTGAATAATAATAAGTTTCACATTAGTATAATGCTTTTAGTTTCAGTATAGATTATTCTAAAATCAAGAATAGGTATGGTTGGGTGAATAATAATAAGTTTCACATTAGTATAATGTTTTTAGTTTCAGTATAGCTTGTTCTAAAATCAAGAACAGATATAGTTTGGTGAATAATAAAAAAGTTATTAATGAACCTAGTATATTTTATTTTAACTAACTGTATTCTTAATCGAGTTTTGTTTTATTTGCTTTTAGTACACTTTATTCTTAAACGGAGAATAAATAGAATTCAGTTTATAATTGGTATTCTCAATGATAAACTTACCTATTTTTTCAATTTAACACCACTGATTCTTAAACTAAGGGCCGGTTTCTAGAAGCAAGTTTAAACCTAAACTCAAGTTTAAACCGAAATTGTCCATATGTTTAACATTGAATTAAACTAAGTTTAAGTTAAACGTATTTTGAGAAACCGGCCCTTAGGGTGTTTAGGCGAGGTTCCAAACACGTTTAACCTAAACTTAGTTTAATTCAATGTAAAACATAAGGACAATTTTGGTTTTAACTTGATTTTAGGTTTAAACTTGCATTGAGAAACCGGCCCCAAGTATGGCATCTGTTTGAAATTTGAATCATCTGGTGTACTAGAAGTACTCGGGACAAGATGTAGCTTACATCTCCTCATGATGTTGGCACCGACACATTTTTCCTGGCTAAAAATGATTGCTGGCTGCGTGGGAGTTTTTAGCCTACATGTATTTTAAATGATTTGGTCCTTATGAATGTAATATTATAGCTTGCTTATAAATTTTACTGAGCTTGAATGACTTGTGACATACTTTACAAGTAGTCGAAATTACGTGACTACCACCAAGATAAACCAACTATTAAATACAGGAAATATTTTGGCATTAAGACACAGTTTATAAAATTTATTCTGTTAGCCATTGTAAAGCTAATAACTAATCAACATACTAGAACAATAAAAGATAAATAATTTAAAATATTTCAAGCACAAATGTATGACCGGCATTGGTGAACATTCATGAAAAATGCTAGAGTAGTAGGCGTTAACAGCCAACTCCAGCTTTAAAAAGTTCCCATTGGGGCAGATTTCCCTGACTTTCCAGACTTTTTGCTTATTTCCCTGACCAAATTTTTTCGCCTAGCTATTCAGAAGTATCAGATTGCAAAACTGTGCGAGTGAAATAAAACATTTACTTGAAAAAGTTTCTTAATTTCATAATTTTAATGATTAACCTTTGTCCTTATGCACTTAACCATTTAACATTTAGAAATGTATGTTATTAAATTGCACAGACAGAGAAATAATGAGCTCAACATTGTATACTTTTATTTAATACTTTTTTGTTCAAAAACACTTGGTCACCAAACACTCATATTAAATTATGCCCTAGATTGTCAACTGTTATTTTTCAGTCAAATTTAAACTATAAAAAACACTTATTAGTTTTACTGGATTAAATATATGACCATTTAAAAAGATATACATTCCCATTTCATTGAAAATGTGGGCTAATTCTTCAATCCTGACACTTCCTAGAAACCTTTCTACTTGTTAATTCTTTGATTAACACCAATCATCTTCCTTGTAGACTGTAGAGGTTGTCCTTGTTACCGTACACACTGTAGATGTGTTCCAGCAACAAGCCGCGTAAACTTAGTTGGTATATCACAGTAAATATTTATATACAATTCTTTTGACAGTGGCACCTCGATATAACTATTATATAATAAAAGGTATTATTAAATTAAATAGACTTTTATTACTCAAATTTTTTATTATTATTTTTTTTAACAGATTATAATTCAAAATTGCAAAGTTTGTTTTATAAACTACACACTACTAGGTTAAACCCAACATTTTCAACAACTTTCTAAACAATTTTAAAAATGTTGATATTGGTAATCAGTGTCACGTGTTTAAATATTAAGAGTCATCTTTACCTTTGGGCCAGTAGCCCATTGTTGCGCAGTCGGCAATGTTAACCTTACAGCTTTTAATGCAAAACATGGTATTATATTAACCTGTTTCGGACGCCGTTTTTCAACCGATTTTCTTCAAACTTAGTAAGTGTTTAGTTAAATAGTTATATTAGGCCCCTCATACCTCGAAATTTTGAAAATTTAACAAATATTATTCTCTGTTACGTCACAAAGTAACTTGATTTTTTTTTAGAATTATTAATATTTGTTAAATTTTCAAAATTTCGAGGTATGAGGGGCTTAATATAACTATTCAACTTAACACTTACCAAGTTTAAAGAAAATCGGTTGGAAAATGGCATTCAAAACAGGGTAATATAATACAATGTTTTTTATTAAAAGCCGTGTGGTTAACATTGCCGACTGTGCAACAATGGGCTACTGGCCCAAAGGTGAAGATGACTAAATCACAATGCTTGTTTACTCAACTTGACAAAAGCATCAATTGTTGTTTTGTTGTTTGTGTCTTGGCCTAGGCCCTTAAAATGTCACAACTACTTTAAACCAAATAAAAAACACGTTTAGTGTACATAAGTAACAATATGTAGGTTTGACATTGTATAAAGTTGAAGTTAAAATATAAAAATATTTATATGAAAACTGTATACGATTGAAATGTAACATTTTCATCAGATTTGTACACAATTATAACAACTTTTATATATGTAATCAGTGTCGTGGGTTTAAATCAAATCACAATGCATTACTCTACTTGACAAAAGGATCCGTAGTTGTTTGTTCTAGGCTATTTACCTTAAAATATTGCAACTGCATTAAAACAAAGGAACAAACATGTTTCCCATACATGTCAAGTAACAGTATGTAGGTTTTACATCATATAATGTTGAAAGTAAAATATGAAAAAGATCTGAATGCACTTTAACTTCATACGATTCATAGTGTGATTGAAACCCAACAGTTTCAACAACTTTACAAATAAAAGATACATTTTCTAAATCATCTAAAAGTATGTACTTTATCTGTCCAAAAACTGGAATATCATTCTCACTCAGTGAAACAAAGACAATTAAATCAGGTTTGTACACAAGTTTACTAACTTCAATATGTGAAACCAGTGTCATGTGTTTAACATTATCCACAACATTTTGTGGTAAATACTGTTCGATTTCATTAAATACACTTGAATGCACTAATGGTTTGCACACACCAACTGAAACAGTTGATACCAGCCCACTTTTATTGAATAAACGCTCATTAAGTTTGAGCTGGTGTTTCATAGCCAAAGTGTAAGTTATATTTTTACGGTTATGGCTTACATATGCTGCTTTCTTGGACTCTCTATGTTTGGATTCAAAGTGCATTGCAGATACATTTGACAAAGGACCAACGAGCTCAATTATTTTACAGTAATGTAAAAGGTGGTGATGTTTTGGTTTTAATGAATCATGAAATAGCTGTGTATACATTTCAAGGTGTTCCTCTATCAAAACTGAGAGAAAAAATCTGGTATCTTTATGCATTCCTTTACTGAAAACAATATCAACAATTTTACGTAGATTCAAGTAAAAATACCAAACAATATCATTTTTACTTACTAAATCCCCGATCAAAAAAGGAAACGTTCTTAAAAAACACATCAGGTTTTAATGAATCATGAAATAGCTGTGTATACATTTCAAGGTGTTCCTCTATCAAAACTGAGAGAAAAAATCTGGTATCTTTATGCATTACTTTACTGAAAACAATATCAACAATTTTACGTAGATTCAAGTAAAAATACCAAACAATATCATTTTTACTTACTAAATCCCCGATCAAAAAAGGAAACGTTCTTAAAAAACACATCAGGTTTTAATGAATCATGAAATAGCTGTGTATACATTTCAAGGTGTTCCTCTATCAAAACTGAGAAAAAAAATCTGGTATCTTTATGCATTACTTTACTGAAAACAATATCAACAATTTTACGTAGATTCAAGTAAAAATACCAAACAATATCATTTTTACTTACTAAATCCCCGATCAAAAAAGGAAACGTTCTTAAAAAACACATCATTTCCGAGGCAGAAAGTCCTAAGTTGTTATTTAACAACTTTTCTGGCCTAATCATAGGCGGTTTATTTGTACTTTTTAGAGGACCATAATTGAAAGCATGTAGTCTGCAATTCAGAGTTTCAAATGAAAAATACTTTTTATTGTTAACAAAGTCTAATATTATTCTACAAAGGTCATACCTACAAACACCTTCAAGTAAGTCGTGCATTATGTCGACACTTAAATTTTCAACAGCAGAAAAACTTTCCAAATCATCAAAGATGCATTTTTCTTTTATACCGGTAACAGTAACATTTGACAGTAAAACATCTGCTTCATAAGAATCTTTGGTTCTAAGCAATTCTGGTGATTCCTGTGTCATGGATCCCATTTCTCTTTTATGGACTTTGCAAAAACGACACGAGTAGTTTGATGAAAAACTTTCCGTAAAGCCGAGAATAGAGTTTAATCCTAAATTATCACCAAGGATTAAGCCTAACTTAAATATAATTTTTGTGTCCTTTCCATTAATATTAGCATTCACACCAATGCTTTCCAACACTTGAAGTTCATTAATCAAAGGCTGAAACACTGACCTATTACCATACTTAACTCGATTTTGTGAATGGAACAACAAAATAAGAAAGATGTTGACTAACTCGGAGCGAAATTCAGGAGGAATCACTGGGATACTAAAATACACAGCTCCTAGCTTTTGCAATCCACTATGAGAGCCCAAAGGGTTGTTACATTCATAATCATCATAGTAAATAAATATTGGAAACATCCAATCATTGTTGATATTTTTTGTTTTTTTACCCCAAAAACTTCCTTGAATGAAATTAGATAGACAATTTGGGTCGGCATTTATCAATCCATTAACATAATTTATGACTGAATTAAAGAAATTAGGTAATTCAAAAAGAGCTTTCAATACTTTAGACATGGGTACATAATGGCCAATAACATTATGAGGACTTAAAACAGTCTTGCCGTCAATTGTTTTGGGTAACAATGTTTCACTAATAATGTATGGTACGGGCTCAATTAAAGTCCCCATTTTAGAGAAATATTTGTTTCTCATATACTCAGTGCTTACATTTTCAAATGGGTTTTTCATAATATCAAACATACCCTTGATATTTTGAACTTAACTATGAGATATTGATGCGCTTTGTAAAATTGTCACTACCTTCTGCTGAAGAACATCAATGTAGCCACATCCTAAAAATTCTGTTATATCTGTTACTAATTCCTGAATATGACACTTTGTAACTATGTTACTTGATTGAATTTTGGCTAGAAAAGAACAAGCACCAGTTTCAACAATTTGTTTAAAAGGTATGTTACTGGAATGTTCACAACAAGCTGAACCGTGGTTACAGTTTCGTTTTGATCATTATTATCGTTATCGTTTTGAACACTGGAATTGGCACAATCAACAGTAATAGACGGGTTGAATTGAGTATCAGTCGACTCAGAATTGAAAGCATGTTTTCTTTTCAAATGTTTTTTAAATGTGTCTAAACAATCAAAAACTCGAAAACAATTGGTTTGCTTACAGTAATATTTACTAATAGATGTAAAATTATGAAAAACTTTAAAGTGTAAACTTAGTGCCAATACAGAAGGAAAAGAAGTGTCACAAACATAACAAATGAGCCCCATTTTTAAAATTGGATCAATAACTGTATCTTGTGGAAATGTTTAAATTGTATACTATTGTCAACATTGATGTTCCTCTTTGTTATATAGTTTAAGAAATGTTTTTTCATGAGTAGCCTTAATAAAACCCCTTTTTCTGATAGGTCACAGTTCTGCAAATGACATTTGTAGGTGGCTATCCATTTATCAGTTAGGTCTACTCCTTAACCTGTAGTAATTCCTAAATCAGACATAAATGTCAAGACTGAGGCTACAATTGTGTCCCATTTGGATGTTATGTTGTATATGGCTCTTTGAATAAAGAGCCATATAAGGTCGCTTTCTGGTGGATAGGAAAGGTTTAGCACTTGAAAAATCTTAAAAGTTACATCAATCGCGGTTAACACTGAATCTACCTTGTATTTGACAGTGTCCAAAACTATCACCACTGTGTCTATTTCATGAAGAGTATTTCCGATAACAGAGATGAGAGGTTGGAAAGTTCTCTTCTGATCCAGAAGTTTGGCTTTTCTTCTTTCAATCAGTGGCTGAAGGTCATTTGCTGTCTGAAAATAAAAAATAAAAAAGTTGTACATTACAAATACTCTTCATTCAATATTATTAACAAAAAATGTGTAAAGTTACCTATAGTTAAAATATAACTTTTTCTATAATACAAAAGTTAAGAAAATATTTTACATTGAAGTAATAGAAGTTAGCCGTCATAAACGACTAATTCAATCCTAGGCCTGTATAAAATGTTATGGCGTTCTTATTTTTATGAATATTCCAAATTTATAATAGCTCGTTCCGCTCATTTAGTGGAGGCCTACGCGATAATTGTCATTTACATAATTTTGTGTTTGTGTATGTATTCCGCTTTGTATGTGTTTTGTACATTTTTAAAATTGTTGACCCACCAATAGATGGGAAGCAAAGTTCGTACTTGAGGATCAGATGATGGCTAAGATGCGTAATCTAGGAAGGATTCAAAGGATCAATTTGGCGGGCCATTTAAGGTAACAACCTGATTTCCGATTAGCTATCTAATGATGAGAACAGTTTACAGTTTCATTGCTGGATGATTTAATTCCGTTAACATAATTTTTTAAAAGTGCTGGGATCTTATATCGATAATATATTTTGCACTTTTCATGAAAAAGCTGTTATCTAATATATTGTACTATAGCACGGTAAGGGTTAAAAGGCAGCCATCTGTAAGTAAAGGTACATAAGTTTAACATTTAAAAAGTATAACAAAATTATAAAAAAAAATTTCATTAATGTTTGCCCCCTGGATAGATGATGATGACAATAAATAATAATAGGTTACAATACCTTTACGTCTTCAATCAAAAAAAAAGTATAAAAGCATTTAAAAGTAATCATTATGTATAGCCCATAAACTGCTATATTATGAAAATATAGATAGAAATTCATTGTACAACCATCCTGACCCCTGCGAGTCATACGCCTAACCGTACTAAAATTTTTATAATGGTTTGGTCAATACCAAACATACGTTGACATAAGTGACGTTTCTACTTCTGAACTGCTGACGGAAACTGTCTTTGGCATTAGAATACTGGAATTAATTAGTATATTACCTCTTCACTTAAATTCACGGCTGGTGACTGGGTTCCACTTGACTCTGGGCTTTCCAAATTTAATAGCTAGAATCAAGAAAAGTACCCAGAGCAATAACTTTTTTAAATGAATAAACATCTTCAAAATTAATTTAATATTGCAGTAACTCATTGTGAACTTCGCTTAAAAAATCCAATAAAGATTGTAACTGCAGGTTTGTTATATAGCAAAAACACATCTGGCAAAAGCAAACAAATGTGGGCTCAGAGATTGAACAACCCAGGCAATAGCTTAGGCTATAGCAATCATGTAGGCTAGACTATTAAAAATGGTTATTTCAGATTATATTTAAAATAATAATTAGCTTGCTTGCCTTGTTGTTACACTCCTGTTCATTGCTAAATTTTTAAAACGTTTTAATAAATTTAGGCTTATTATTGTTCACCTATGCAATAACACTTTTTCTGCCATTTGGCCTACATTTACTTCAACTAAAAATGTTTTCAAATGGTCCACAGTTTTAAAAAAATCGGTAAAAAATGTTTGGGGAAAAATGTTTGGCATTAGAATACTGGAATTAATTAGTATATTACCTCTTCACTTAAATTCACGGCTGGTGACTGGGTTCCACTTGACTCTGGGCTTTCCAAATTTAATAGCTAGAATCAAGAAAAGTACCAAGAGCATTAACTTTTTTAAATGGATAAACATCTTCAAAATTAATTTAATACTGCAGTAACTCATTGTTAACTTCGCTTAAAAAATCCAATAAAGATTGTAACTGCAGGTTTGTTATATAGCAAAAACACATCTGGCAAGAGCAATAATGTAGGCTAGACTATTAAAAATAGTTATGTCCCATTATATTTACAAAAATAATTAGCTTGCTTTCCTTATTGTTGCTAAGCCGCTGATCATTGCACTTTAACTTTGTAATAGGCTATAATTAATATTATAATGTATCATAAAATTATAAATAGTTCACCTACCTATGCAAAAAAACTTCTGCACTCAGGCCTAAATTTACTTCAACTGCAAAATGGGTCCAGAGTTTTAAAATAACTTGATAAATAATTTTAGGGAGAAAATAGTCGACATTAGGCTACTGGGATTAATTAATTAATATTACCTCTTCACTTAAACTCAAGACTGGTGACTGGGTTCCACTTGACTCTGGGGTATCAAAAGTTTGTGGCTAGAATTAACAAAATAACCACAGCGTTACAAATAAATATAAAATTAAATTTACTTAGTTCTAAAAAATGCATTTAACATTGCAGTAATGGTGCTTCAGTCTAATTTTTTAAATCTACTGGTTCGTTATAGAGTAAAAACAAGGCCCCCAATCCTAAGCCCCCCTCAGTTAAGCCTCTACTCATTGCAAAACAGTAGGTTATACAGGATGTCTACTAATTTTTCAAAATGAAATTCCAGGTTTTGCCAAGGTTTTTAAAAATTTTTAAGATTATCGCAATAATTATAGTTACTCCTTAGCAACAGATTGTTCTGGGTACACCAAATATTACCATAATTTTTCTTATGATGTTTAATGCTATAATCAAATAATAAAAAAAAAAAAATATTTTCAGTATACCGTACTCACATCTTTTATAAAAATTACTATATAATCTATCTTATTATAGTGTATAGGCCTTACTTTTTAGTTTATTTATTTAGATCCAAGGAATCTTGTTGCTTGCCCCAGTACATTCTTAGTTGCCTCATTTTCAAGATTCCAACCAAAATAGAAATGCCCAAAAATTAAAAAAGTCGGTAGATTTCCAAAAGTTGAGGAAAAGTATAACGGGAGGTTTACACTATGTAGCAGAACTATATAACAGAGCTATGTGGCCCTCAGCTTTGTAGTGTAAGCCAACCTAGTGTAAATTTAGCCAACGCTTTTAAAGGTCTGTGGTATAGCTCTTTTTGTGTTCCGGATATGAAACGTGAAAACTAAAACTGAAGTCAATTAAGTTCTGATATTTACCATTGCAAAGCTGACTGAATAAGCGGATAAAGCAGTGTTGCTACAGGTACGCTATTTATCGTGCAACTACACCATATTCATATATTTTTAAATTTTTACTATTTGTTAAATAACACACCATTAGATAGTTATCAAACAAACAATTAACTCTCAACGTAGATATTCAATCAAAAATTCTACCCTTTTAACTTTTAAACTCCTTTTTAAGGTTACGGTTAAGACAAACAATCTCTAACGCAAACGAAAACAATTATTTATAAATAAAATGGTTTTTTGTGATTTTATAAATGCTTATTTTTTTACTAACAGTTTTGATGGCACTGTGGCCATCTTCATCAGAGTTGGATTATATAAATGTGTTTATAAATGTATTTATAAATGGCATTTATAAATTACAGAGTGTATTTATTAAATGGTGTTTATAAACATTGAACAAATTTAATCCAACTCTAATGAAGATGCCCACAGTGCCATCAAAACTGTTAGTTTTAAAAAATAAAATAAAATAAATAAGTTTTAAGCCTTTATAAAATAAAATATTTTATTTATAAAAAAAATATAGCTTATTTAAGTTTAAGATCAGAAAACAACTATTGTTTTTTGCAGCGTTAGCAACACCTGCAGGTAGCAAAGAGTAAAATGTAGATTTTTTACCACTTTAACCAATAGGCCTATATACTCGGTGGCGACAACCACCGTTGTCGCAGAAATCGGCACCATTGCTCTTACGGGATATAGTTCACCTGTGGCACTAGTGGCACAGTCATCTTGTTGTTCTCCCGGGCACTTATCAAATGTCAATAATTACTTACAGAAACCTGATACTAGCCACTATACTTTAAAGAAAGAATTACCTAATTTTACAAACAAAAGTAGGAAAGCAGCCTACTGCCGCACAAAACAAAAGTAACTTAAGGTGGTAGGTATAAACTATTACATACCGGTACGTCTATTATAATACAGTTTGCGGATGACGCAGTGTCCAATCTAGTAGACTTATCGTTTTCATCTTGTATTTTAATAAGTTCTTGCCATTTTCTAAGTTGAGCCCTGAATTTGGCCCTTTTCCCAATGCTGGGGATTAGTTCTTTTAAGTCATTCTCATTTAAATTTAACAGGGCATCTGTGTCAATATCGTTTTCTAAAACAAAAACACCATTAATTACTAAAAAGTGTTTAAAAGTAAAATGTAATTAAGTTTAATTGGCCTATTTGTTTTCGTGAAAGTCTAATACTTTTTACTTAATTCGGCGAAACTTCGTTATCCGTCTCCACCGTTATTATCGATGTGGAAATTTCGATATTGCGATAATATTGCTATTATATCGATGATACAATTACACGATACGATTACAATTTTATCACCTGATTTAGTTTCTCGTTCTAATATAATGAAATAAACCTTTTGACAATAAAACAAATAACGTATATATTCAAACAAGTACCTAACTGAAAATAATAACAACAGAAAAAATAAATATTGTAGCTAATGTAACCTGTAACAAAGAACAACACAAAATAAACTAATCAAGTTTGTTGTGTAGCTGTATCTAAATTCAAATTGTGAGAAGGAGCAGACTTCGTTAGATCTAAAATGGTGTGACACAAATGCTGATAAATACAAATCAGAAAGGTTTTTTTTTTTCTATTGTATTGAGGGAATATGCATTTTAAATGTTTCCAAACACCATTGATTTTATTGTTATAAATATCGCTGTCAATTAAAGTGACGGAGGTTTACGGTTACACTGTTAGGTTAGATTATTATTATGATACATCTTTTCTCAGTATCGTTGTTGATTTGATTGTTTTCATCGCTCAATTTCAATCGCAATATCCAAATTTCCACATTGATAATAACGGTGGAGACGGATAACGAAGTTTCGCCACAAGAATTAACTTAACTTAACAGGAAGTTAACTTAAGAAACAGGAGTTAAAAGTTACTTAAGGCAATAACCATCCAATGAAATTCTATATGGAATAGCCTAAACAAAATAGGTAGGCTTGCCTATGTCCTTACCAGATCCGGTAGTTGGCCAATTCCTATAAGAACACGTGCAAATTCAAGCTAGGAATACTTCACTATAACTTCCACAATATTTATTGTTACAAACTTAGTAAAACTTATAAATTTATTCCATTTTTAACTTATAAAATGTAAAATAACAGTTAATTAAATAAGAAAAATGTGTCTTTGCTTGTTTACAAGGTTAGTAGATGGCAACCATTTTGTCCCATATGTTTTGTATCAGGACATCAAGTTGTTCGCATAATACAAGTAGGCCTAACCAATCGTGTTCCGCCATTAGAAATGAATAGATTCAAAAAGCTTGGAATATCTGGTTAAATTGGTACTGTAGGCCTAGACTACCATTCATGGCTCCACTACGATCCAAAACCAATAACTTTTGTCTTGTTTTCTACCTTTCGAAAAATTGTAACATTCGGAGGACGGAAAACTGTGTCAAAGATGAACACCCGGAGGTTTAACTACAATTCCACCACTGCAAATGTACACGATCGTGAGTTCTTAGCCACTGTGGTCAGTTGATGAATGAGAAATGTCAATGCGGTTCGACTTTGGTCTGTGGATAGATGAAACAGAAGGACCGGCTCAAGGTAGGCCTAGGTACTTTGTGTAATAAGCCTACCGGATAACATAGATATTTTTTTTAGATTAGGATGGTAGTCCTGTGGTGTGAATTACCGATTTTAATTTTATCCTTCCCTTTACAATACCGTAAGAGCTCCCGAACCCTTAACAAAATCTGACCTTGCAATCCACAGTTTAATTTTAAACGTAACTTATAGGCTACGTACAGTACATAAGGTGAATTATAACACTAAAACACTATTTTAGACCTACCACATTTTTAACTTGGGCCTAGGCTTAGCCTACATTCAGTACTATATTACGGCAATATTAACTTATGTATAGGGCCTACCCACTAATATCACTCATCCCAAGTTTTCTAGGACCCCCAATAAGAAATTTTGCTGTGAAATGTTAGTGGGTGTAATTTTTATTTATGAGGGTCAGTATTACCCGATTCTGGGTGAAAATCCCAAAAATATCCCGGGAAATACCCAAACTCTGAGTCAAGGGGTTACCCCAGGCTGACAAACAGACTGTTTTGACAAAGTTTTTTTGTGTAAAATTAGATTAGGCGGCTGCACTTCCGCAGACGCCCGGTGGAACTATCGAATGAAAATTATCGAACGAGGTAATCGATATATTGCTCGTATTCAAACGGTAAATTATTGTATCTTTTATGAATATGGGTTATTCGTAACTCAATGTATCATATGGTAGTTTATAAATAAAGTAAAAGTTTTTAGCAAAGATTTTATTAAATTGTAACTAAGTTGATTGAAAAGTATAAACACCAAACATGATTAGGTTCAACATAACCAAAAGTCAAAATTTTAACAAAAAAACAAATAACAAAATATTTAACCTTTAAAAATTATCTTGTAATATGAAGAAAACATCCTTCTTTTTCAATTACCGGTACTGGAATATAGACTTTTTGTGGCATTCAAAAATGCATAAATGGATCAGCTGCCGACATTTAAACGTTTCTTTTAAAGAGGTATTCAGCTAGGCCTAGATGCTATCGGCTAGATGTTAGATGATTTGAGTCCTGTTTTCAATTACTTTTTATGGCCCTCCATGACAATTCTATGGTTTGAGTGATGGCAGATGTTATTGGATCTTTTCAGGACCCGATATTTTTATCCATTTATTATGGATAAATTCGATTGTACATCTCGATAATTTTCAGTCGATATATCAATCGAATTGATCGATAATTTTCATTTGACAGTTCCACCGGGCGTCTGCGGAAGTGCAGCCAATTAGGCTAATAAATACCTATAGTCTATTGTGGGCTAGCCTAACTCCAGCATTTTGAGTAGGACTCTTCAAGCTAGGAAGAGTAGGCTAAATATAACAAACACAACCAATGAAAGCAACAAAATACAGCGAAACTTCGTTATCCGTCTCCACCGTTATTATCGATGTGGAAATTTCGATATTGCGATTGAAATTGAGCGATGAAAACAATCGACTCAACAACGATACTGAGAAAAGATATGTATCATAATAATAATATAACCTAACAGTGTAACCGTAAACCTCCGTCACTTTAATTGACAGCGATGTTTATAACAACAAAATAAATGGTGTTTGGAAACATTTAGGCTAAAATGCATATTCCCTCAATACAATAGAAAAAAATGTCTTTTTTTCAAGAGGTTTATTTCATTAAACTTATATTAGAACGAGAAACTAAATCAGGTGATAAAATCGTAATCGTATCGTGTAATTGTATCATCGATATAATAGCAATATTATCGCAATATCGAAATTTCCACATCGATAATAACGGTGGAGACGGATAACGAAGTTTCGCCCAAAATACCATACATATGTCGGTAAGCTAAATTTTGTATTTAACAGTAATTTTCTATACAATATGATATGATAATTTTCTATACTGTACATCCTAGTTTTACAGTGGTGTGGATAGGCCCATTTATATACTTTTAATACAATAGCCTAGATTTATTGATCTATCGATCAGATCGATCAATAACTTATTTCGTTTAGTGTAGGCGCTAAATTAAACTGTAGGCCAGCCCTTTTAGGTTAAGTTCACCCAGAATAGGTATAACTAATAATGAGGGAAAAGTGGATAACTAGGCCTATGGTTAACAAAGGTTCAAGGTTGGCCACCTAGGCCTAGACTAACATTAAGTTCTCTCCAGGACAACACTAGGGGCCTAGATTAGACATATGGCAATCACAGTTTACCTAGATCGATTAATTTCTTAAAGATTAAAATAATGTAAAATCATTTATTTGTTAATGTAAAAAGACATAAGGTACTTAGGTCTACCTACCTTCGAAGGTTCCACACACGTCTTCAAAACCCCAACTTGTTAACAAGTTGTACACTGTTTCGTCCATTTCATCACTAACACTAATTATAACTACTAACACTAACTATTTATAGTATTTATTTGATATAAAAACACATAAAATTGACACTCAAACCATCAGACTCCACGAACGAGGTAAACCGCGGACGGAATGCCATCGGTGATCGGTATCATAATGGCGGCTGCGGCAATGGCATTGGCGCGCAAATTACACGAAACGAAAAAAAGCAGCATTTTGTGCTTCTTTTAAGTAACTCTATTCTACGGAAGCCCTGAAGGGCCAAAGAGTAAGCGGTCATTTTTTACACCGCCGTGTTTCAAACACGGCGAGCCGTGTTTGGAAGGCGGCGAGCCGTGTTTGAAAGGCGGCGAGCCGTGTTTGAAAGGCGGCGAGCCGTGTTTGAAAGGCGGCGAGCCGTGTTTGTAAGGCGGCGAGCCGTGTTTGGAAGGCGGCGAGCCGTGTTTGAAAGGCGGCGAGCCGTGTTGTAAAGTCGGCGAGATGTATTTGAAATTCGGCGAGTATTTTGATAAAGTAATTAAGAGTAATAATTAGATATCTGATATTAGATTAGGTATATGACTAGATATAATCTCATTTGCAAACTAATTAAAAAATATTACAACTTTCATGCCAGATTTCTATGAAATCAGAGGTCCCAAAAACAAAGAAAAATGTTTGGTTATGGTCATCATAACAAATGCACAGACTATTTTTGCTCCAGAGATTTGATTGTTTTGGTTATTTTCAATTTTATAAGAGGATGAAAATCCGTTTAAGAGTCAATAAAAAAGCTTTTAATTATTAGTCTTAGTTAATTTATCGAAATGCTCGCCGAATTTCATATACTTCTCGCCGACTTTCAAACACGGCTCGCCGACTTTCTAACACGGCGATCGCCGACTTTCTAACACGGCTCGCCGCCTTTCTAACACGGCTCGCCGCCTTTCAAACACGGCTCGCCGCCTTTCTAACACGGCTCGCCGCCTTTCTAACACGGCTCGCCGCCTTTCTAACACGGCTCGCCGTGTTTGAAACACGGCGGTGTAAAAAATGACCGCTTACTCTTTGGCCCTTCAGGGCTTCCGTACTATTCTAAATCCAGACCATAATAGTTTTACTCTAAGTAAAGTAACCGTTTATGCATGTGTTTAAATCAGTTTATTCTTGAACTTAGTCTTGATTAATTTATATTAAATGTAAAATTAATAAATACAATTTAAGGTTTTGTGAAGTATAGTATTTATTCACACCAGTATAAATAATGTTATTTCAATCATAAATCGAGTTTTGTCCAATAATAAATGTCTAAGTAAAATATTTTACTAAAAAGAAGTATAGATTTTTTACAGTGTGTCAATCTCCATTCTCTGCCAAACAAAACTGCTCCACTTTATGTACTTCAACCCGCATTTATTGGAAATTTAAGGTGTTGTCACCAAACAAGAACCTTGAATTACGTTTAAATATGGGTACCCCTATGAATGTCAAATGGAATTTCCCAAGGTGGTGTTTAGGGCCAATGTTATTTTACATAGCCTATCCACTGCGCATAGAAACATGTACATTTATTTATTTTTTATCAATCTTTTAAAATAATTTGCAAACTTCTCTAAAGTATCACAATTAATTATAAAATCGACATTCCTGAAAGGGCTTATAACGAATTTAATGGTGTTCCCCGGGGGCACATCTAAGTATCACTGATGTTTTGAATTTTTAACCCCTTTGACCTTATTGTTGGTTTGATTTATTGCAAGCTTTTCTGATATTTGACGATTGGCACGCATGAGAAAATCACGTTTTCCTATTTACATTCATGATAGTACTTACGCCTACGGTTATATCTGAAGTGTATTCCAGGGTTACATTCTAGAACCACAACTATTCTACATTTTTAACCTTGATTTTCGTGTCCGTTGTTAAATTTGGTTCTAATGTGAGAACCAAATGGAATGAATTGCACTATGTCAATGTAGTTGGACAATGTCACATCTTAGAACCCCTACTTTTCACATTTTCATCCTTTTCATTTGTGTCTGATTTTGAAGGGGGCTCTGGTATCTAAGTTCATGTATGGTTTGCTACATTATCAATGGTGTTTCACAGGGGAACACTTACTAGAACCATTGTTGTTTCACACTCTTCGCCTTAATTTTTAAATCTGGTGTTGAGGGGGCTCTGGTGTATAATGAACGTATGGAATGATTACTTTAAATCGTCGTTGTTCCCCAGGGCTACATCTGGGGACCATTTCTTTTCCACATTTCTAACCGCACCTCCCTTCTTGTTGCTGGCCACTCTGATGACCGATGAGCAGAATACATGAGACATTCAAGAATGATTATTTACCTTAATGATAGCTCTTAGGACTCCTATGACACCTATGACTTATGACTTCTATAAGGTGTTCCATAGGGTTAGGTATTTCAACCAATTGCATGTTTTTCACCGTGGTTTTCTTGTCTGTTCCAGGCGGTGCTGATGTCTGATGAGTGGACGTAGCCCCGGGCCCCGCCGGGCCCTGGCGGGGGCCCCATGCGTCTGTCTGCTGCAGCGCTGCCTCGCCGTCCACCTGCAGAGGGTGGGCCTCGGGGCCCGCAACACCGCGGGGCCCCTCCCCCCGGGCGACCAGCCCCAGCAGTACTGGATGTACGATAGCGGATACCTCATTTTCCAGGTGAGTGTTGCACGATTCATCTAGAAGGTTCCCTTGGAGAATTAAGTTGGAAAGTATAAAAGAGAAATAGAGTAGGAAATGATTTAAGGGGAAAGGAAATTAGTTTGATTTTGTAAGGTGGCTAAGGTTTTGATCCTGAAATGTTTCCTTCCCTTTGGTTCCATCTTCAATACTTCGAAACTGAACCCAGCTGTCATTTATTTTGTTCTTTGGCCAATGAATTACTAAATTATTTGACCCTCAATAAAGAATAAGCTGGTCTTAGACAGGAAGAAGCTCGCAATCCATTCCACGCTTTTACACTAATCCTACCTTTATATTCAAATTAATAAACTGCGCTCTGGATGTATCAACGTTTTAAAAGGTGATCAGGTAAAGTTAGCTTTATCGATCCGTAACGCCAAAATTTTTAAATTATTATTCCTTAAATAGGAATTTGCACTTAGATTTAGATATTTTCGTTTTAATTACCAGTTTAACTCTTTTGGTTTTAACACTATCGAAAATAACGTAGTCTGTGCTGTAAAAATACGTTTAACCCCCTCTTTTCAATAATAACTTGAAAGTACGCATCAGTTAGCACCAGTATATACCACTTCAATCAATGGTTTACAACTGACTTAATCTTAAGTATTGTAAGGCTGAATTAATTTTACACCCGGTAAAATTATTTACTGTGTAAGTTTAAGACTTTACGTTACGTCTTCCTGAAAATTGCACAAAACTACATTGTATACTAGAAGTATACACCACTTCTACACCATTTAAGTAAAAGTTTTGTTCTTTGGCTTTTGAAATGTTGTCAATTTGTACTCCACCTTTAGTTCAACGAATTCGTGATTTCTCTGCGACATCGAGAGTCATAAATTCGACTAACAAAACACACATTCTCCGGTTGCAAAATCCCCTCGCCCGTAGCATTTCGCCACGCCGTTCCCTACTCGCTAAATACCAAGCGGTTTGGCCACACTCGTGTCCCGGCACCTCATTAATACCCGCGGTTCCGCTGACATCACCCTCGTGTCCGAGGGACGGCGGCCAGCGGGGCGGAACCGAGACGTCGGTGCCCTGACCCGCGACCGGGCACGCGCGACGACCGGCCTCTGGAGCGGTTGACAGGTGTGGAAATGTCGTGCATCAGGTTAAACGGTTGGATTCACATTCACCAATGGTTAAAGAATGTAGATTCGTCAGTGTTGTAACAGGTATAAGAAACTATTCATTGTTTTCCATTAAAATCAATCTTACAAATTAATAGAAGTCGTTTATAGTGACACATTTGACCAGACCACGATACTGTACTCGTTTTTCCGAGATTAATTATCATAGAATACCCCTGGTTGAATTAGGTTAAATTCTCTGCTATCCTCACCGAAGGAGAAGATATGGAAACTTTTAAAATCTGTACAAGGCTAAAGTAGTTTCTAGTGACAAACGATTTGTTATTTAGAAGTGTCGTTGTGTTTTTTCGATTAAAGAGAAAATTGTTTGGTATTTCATATACCTGATTTGTTTGGTATTTTATATACTTGATTACAGTACCTCCATTTAAAATTTCCTAAGGACATAATCATAAAAGTAATCAATAAGGGATTACCGGGGTTTCAATAAATTGAAACAAGCAATAAATATTACAACATTATTTAAATAATGAATAAGGACATGTATCTTCTAAGAATTTTACCCTTTATTTAAAGTCTGAAACCTCTATATCACCTTACGAGAGTAAAATTTATATCGTAGGGTAATCCCCCCTCATCTAACTACCACAAATTACGCCTATAACAAATTCTGACCAATTTTAATAACTAGGTAATCCAGCTCTTTGAACATCCATTTTCCTGGATCCAGACGTTTGGACGTTTTTGCTCCATCCAGTGAATTTTGACACCCGTTATGCGAAGCCCGGTTCACAGTGACCCCTGACGGCCGGTTCACAGCGGGGCCCGGGGCGACGCGTCGTGCCCACCCCGGACGTGGCGTTCACGTGCGGCGGACGTGGCCGCGGGCTGCGTTACTGTCACATCCACAGGCGATAGCCCGATTTGGATGTGAACGGCGGGGATGTGATAAACGGCCATCACACTGCTGTTTCCGGGTCCGTTCCTGGTGAACTTTGTCCTCGATACGGTCGTTGGAGTCGGTTAGGGACCTCCAGGAGTGATGGGTGGTCAGAATGTTCTTAGTGTGTACGCATTGCATAGGATTTTGTAATTGAATACTTTTTACTGAGTTTGGATGTGTTTGATTTCTCCGCAAAGTGCAAAATTTTTTATCAATTTTCAAACACAAAATACTGTTGAATACCTTCCCTCTCTCCTATTGTTGAGCTTCATTTGGTTCTCTGGACTTTTCGTTTGATAGCTCTCCTCATTCATGGAAACTTCTGTATAGGTCGTTGATGAGAACTCCCACAGTTGTAACGCCAGTGGAATTTTTAACGTTTTGACGGGGAACGGTACAAACCCCAGTCTTGTTACTAACTAACTTCGACCAGTTGTTAGAAAGCACCATTAATATCCCAGTGACAAATGACAACTGGATCCGGAATCGAATCTTTAAAAAGCTACTAACTCTTCTCATGATCGAACCGGCAACCTTTGGATTCAAAAATGAGCACTATAACCACTCAACTACCTAGCCAGTTAGTGTATTAATTATGGCATTATTTGACAAGTTTTATTAAACTTAAAGTTCCTTGGCAAACGCAATGGTTACTGTGATTGTAATTAGAGTATAGCCTTAGCCAAATTTACTATTTTTGAAGCGTGGTATGAAAAAGGCATCACAAAATAGATAAAGTAAAAAAATGGTTTTACTTTCCCCACCTGCAAGTTTACTCGGTGGTTTGCGCAATTTACGTTCTTGAAGAGATGACACCGCAGAAAGGAAATTGTTGTAAATTCCCTTTATATTCTACAACATTTATGGTTATGGTCTTTCGGAGACTTAAACTGGTTTTGGAAGTGAAATAGCTATTTGTGTAATAAGAGCGTAAAGTACGTCATTGCCACTCGAGAATTGTAGATGGCCGCACGAAGCGTCAGCTGAGTGCGGCTAAACAATTCGAGAGCGGTAATGACTATTTGCGCTCGTAATACACACAGGATTTTTCCTACCAACATAATTGTTACAAATTACATGTTTTATTGTATTCAAAATGTCATTTGGATTAATTTTTATTTATTACTGTTGGAACATAATGTTAACTATCAAACATAACCTTAAACTAAAAAAGAAGCAATTACTAAACGACAACAATGAATAACAGCTGTAGCATGGTTTGTAATAACAGCTGATTTAAAATTGCCGTTTGATCTAGCGTGCGGTAAAGACTCATTGCCGCTCTAGAGCGGGAAAGAAACGGAAACCGGAAATGAACTGTTTTGCATAGGGGTTACAGGTGTGGCAATACAATTTTTTCCATGCAGTGGTAGGAAAATTAAATTATAAACTGGAATTAGCAAGCCACTTAATTATGATCCGGTTGTTTATTCGGCTGCTTTCTGCGGGTGTACGTGTTGTCTTGTCTAATTCCCTACGTGAGGCCAAACACAATCAAAACCAGTTCCGCTAAATGACCTACTCTGAAAGTAAACATATTCTATTAGTTTCTTCTCCACATGGGAACCCGTTTATTACCTTAAGTGGTGGCAAACGTGTTTGGTGTTCCTGTTTGAAAAACAAGAATATTTACGCAAGAACTGCTAAGGATGTTTTTATTTAAAGTAGGAAATAATTACGTATTTGTGTTAGGACGGGAAGAAGTATCAATTAATCCCTTTCTATGCCACAAGGCTGAATGGCAAGTGATGCTAACCAGTGTGAGGTAAATCTAATTTAAAATTATGTAGAATTATGGATAATTGCTGGAAAATTTTAAATTTAATATGTCTAATAAATTACGCAACCAAATTTACTGTTTACTCACGTTGTAAGCGTGTAGTTAACATTTTTATGAATATCTCCTGTGTGTGCTTTACGAACGCAACGCGTTAAATTCTTGAACCCCAAAATTTTCGCTTATTTTTCACATGATCGTATTGAAATCGTAATGATTTGTGTTGATTTGGATTTCTGGTTTTTAATACGCGCTTCCCCCAATCTTTATCCAGCATTTTTTCTGTTCACACGCTGATTACATTCTATCTATTCCTAGACTTACACATTTTGCATGCAAATCAGAAATACTCGACCACTGATGGAATTCCAGTTTCCTCAAAGATAATGCGTGTTTTGAGGCTTACAAGACACGTTGATGCTCTGAAAGATTTTCTTTTCTCATAATATTTTTCTAAGTTAACCAGAATTGTTCCTGCAAGCCAAATCCGGTGAAAACTGTTTTTCTTGTTTCTTTGATGTAGGGATTTTTGTACCCACGAGATATCAATGTATGCTACATTATATTTTGAATTTTGAAGAGGAGCAAAGATTTTTCATCACGTATTCTTAGGAGCCAACAAAACGTGCAACGGATTGCTGAAGTTGATACATTCCACTAGAGAACTTACCAAATTTCCTTCTTATGAGGAACTAGAACCTTCTTTTTAAGCCAACTAGAATTTTTTTATAACTTCTGTCCGCTGGATCACATATTTCTATATCAGATATCCCTGCATGATATTTTGTCGTAGAAAACTCACAAGGTTTTATTTTCATGATTAAAGAAATATATTTCCATTTGAGTACTCAAAATATTTCTCCTCCTCCAAGGAAGACATTTGATATATTGATGTTTACCGCTCACGAGGTTCCTTCTCTTCCAGGGATTCCTCGAAGCCAACCAGAAATGCTTCTGGAACCCCGGCCTGCTGGAGGCTGTCCGGGTCCTGGAGTTCCAGGGGTACGTCGCCCCCGGCGTGCTCCTCGTGCGTGCCAACCCCTGCGCCCTGGAGATCATCCGCTCCGCCTGGGCCAGGAACGTCCTCAAGGCGCCCGCCAACTACGCCATCACCTCTGTTGGTAAGTCAAACTCCTCTGGAGGATTTTTACAAATCGGTAACATACTTTTTTCATAGATCAAATTAGTAAATTGAAAGTTTGATCGAGCCATCAGGCATACAACGATAATGGATCTATATATGTTATAGAACGCCGAAGAACGTCATTCAGTTTACCAAATAAAGCCAAAATTCATTGCACTTACTGTATTTGGAAATATTTCAAAATCTATACGAGTCCATCAAAGTATATTGCCAGATGGGACGAAAGAAATTTTTACTTCAGATACAACACCACTAGGAAGCTGCTGTGAACAATCACTAGGCTGTACAGTCAATGGTAAAATACTATATGATCCGTTAAAGTGATGAGTTCTGATTACGCAAGTACCAACTTAAGTTTCAATTTATAAATTTTAAGCAAGACCGACTACTTTAAACCTCAACAAGGAAATTCTCGCAACAATCCCTTTCTCATGAAAGTTCATCGGTGCCCTATAAATATCAGCGAACAATGAAATTGTCCTGTTAGAATCTCCGGAAGAGGAGACGTGCCACGAGGCGCCAATTATAATAGAAATCTGTAATTAGATGCTAGTTAGATTCTGGTTAGCCGATAATTGCCGTTCAGCAGGAGATAAACCAACAAATCCGCGATCGGCAGCGGCGTTCTCACGCGATTTGGCGGGAAAATAGCGGGGTACAGTGATGCCAACCACACTGACGGAAGTAGAGGTGCCAACCTATCAGTTTAGGGGTAAAATCATAATGCTGCCAACTATACTGAATAAAAGTGCCAAACAACCCATGGGTTTGGTGGAAAACTGCATGCAATGCTGCCAACCTTTTTAGTGGGCGCAACCGCTCCCCCTGGCGGGAGAAACCTCAGGTCACACACGCTGCTTATGGGATACGGAAACCATAAAGTAATGGATCCCAGAACTGCGTATAAACACCACTTTGGATCGACCCGGCCAACCTGCTATGCGGGATTCTCATACAGAACTGATCGCGTTTCCATGGGTTGTAGTTATAGAAAGCTGAAGAAGCTTCATTACACTGATTTACGAAAATCACTACACAGTAGAAACATGCTGGCTACTGTTTTTTAAGTCTGAACAGTATAAAAGCGTGTCCTTTAATCCATATTTGGCAACACAGATTTTTGAATAGTAACAATGTGTAGGCCTAAGGTTTTTTCTTTTAAAAGGTATTTATGTATATTTTGCATCTTGCAATTCCTTTTCAGTGGCAGACAGTGTGTTGATCAGTAATTAAAAATTATAACAAATACCTCTAAAATTCACTTTGATAACATGAATTCGTTATAAAAAAGTATTACACCCCGGTACAATTTTGAAAAGCATTAATTTGTAACCTAATTGTTGATTACGACAAAGATTTGTATTATTTAAATTCAACATCCCAATTGCCGAAATCCTTCACCGAAGCCTTGTCGTCGCCTGTCCTCTACGTGTTCCACTATCACCATTATCAGTGTTCAACGTCCGTGAAAGTCCTTGCTTTTTTCGCCCACATTGTCGCATGCTTCTACTGTGTAATTTCAGGTCCCATTGTATTCCTAAATGGTTAGGCCTACTCGTTGTTGAGAATCTCTTCTTAATTTTTTATCAAGCGCATCACAGTTTTATGAGCGGCATTTTTAAATATAAATTAATAAGACTGTATTGTTTACACATATTTTTCATTCATTTTCATAAATTGTCTGTGATAAATTCTCGTTTTTCCATGATGTTCAAATTAATCTCTTCTGACATTTTTTATATTTTTCACTTATCACTTTGAACCAGATTTACCCTTATGCATCTACCTTATAACAGATCACATCCACCTAGGGGGTGAAAGTAAACTCCATAATGACCCTCCATTGGCCAGATGAAAGCACCAAATTGGCTTCGGTGTCTTGGAACAAACCGGTAGGAAGATTCGCGGACTAAACTGCTAATAAATTGAACGTTTATCATATAACAGAAGCGCATAACTTTCACTTCCATGCAAACACTTCCTCGCCGTATAAGCCGGTAATTGCGTTATGGGAAGTAATTCTTTGCGGGAAGGCTGCATTGTGCGGGGTGATGCCTGCCTCTGCCGGAAAACTACTTCTTTGTTGCGCGCGTGGCGTCATAAGTGAAGCGAGCGGGTAATTTTGAAAACGTGATCTGCCTTGTTTGGGTTCTTTGTCATGCGTGCATGGGGAATAAGATAGCTTGGGAGTTATGTTGGGTAGTGCTATGTTGTTTTGATTTGGAAGGCAAAGCACATTTAGGGAAATTTAACATTGTTTTACGAAACTCCCTTCCTTTGCTTGGTAATGAATGAAACATTAAGTTGCCTCGAGACACATGCAAAGGTTGAAACCAGAGGGATACGAAGATAGAAGCGATTTGATGATAGCCGTAATAATCGATCGTCGTGAAATCAGAGTTTAATGTCACGATTTTCTCTAACAAATTAATAATTTCTCAATTTTCCACCTAAGAGAACCAATCAATAAGATTTTTTGTTAAAAATTATTGAATGAAATCGGATGAATATTTTCGTTTACCTTTGTTATTGTAATTTTCCTGTACTCGTATTTAGAAGGGAAAAGTCTTGGATCGCATTTCTAAAGTCGTATTCTGAAGGTTATAAAGTGAAGCCAAATTATCAATTCGCTGGGAACGCTGATACATATCAATTTAGCAATATGTGTGTATCTGCTCTATTTCTTAGGGTGTAAGGTGTGTATGTGTGACATAAGGAATGTCTCCCTCTCGTAGGAGCAAAATACAGCGTGTATCGAAATCAGAAATTTTCCTCTCATAATTCACTCTTAATGAAGATTTCCCGAGGCACAGCTCCTATGTCTGGACAGAGAATTCTTCATAGACTATATTTTTAGTATCTTCAATAAGCTATAATTCCAGATAGGATCAGAATATGTATGCTAGTAATAGCCGGTTTACGTCACCTCAATCATAGATTTGCCGACTAAATTATTGGCTACTTTGCGTCACAGTCTCAAAACATTCATCTATGCAAAATACACTACATTTTCAATAACGCATTCGTATTCTGCGTGGAAACCCGACCAAATGAGGATCCAATACCAGGGATGCTCCAGCATACGAATGACAGGTCTGTTATTCATGTCATGGAATGTATAATGAATCAGATGTGTTTACTCTAGTAAACGCCGTTTCGCAACGCGCACGATGTAGGTACATGAAGTCCGTGGATCCCTTGACCTTGTACCACTTGTGCCTAAGCATATAGAACCCATGTTAGTGCCTTGTAATGTAGGTAAATTCAACAGCCTTGGATTTGAGTCATGCGCGCAAACAGTACGTGAGCTGGGAAACGGCGGGCTATCCGAGAAATCGCGTGACTGTGAAGGTTAAGGTTTGATCTTCATTATTTTCTCTTATGAAATTGAATCAATTTGTCAAAATAAAACCATGAAGACTTTACTTTAAAGTGGGTTATTAATTGATTTAACATCAGCAATGATTGATAGTTTTATTATCGATATAAATCGTTCAAAGTATAGCGGGCTTTTAATTGGGTAAGACGTTGGGCACAAAAGAGTCGGATTCGAACTACACCAATTAATTACATCAAGCCCAATGAGAGAGAAATCATGAATGACGTCCTTCTAATCACGTAATTTTCTCGTTGGATCTAATAAACTCCATACTGTTCTAACCGGTCAACTGTACGCAGTTACAGAATATCCATCACAAGATTTAATCAGTACGTACATTCTAATGCTGGAAGACTTGATCTATTACACTCTGCGAATTTGCAAGAAAAATTGTAGATGTAATCTTGTAGGAATATTTTAGAGAAACAAGAAAACATGGATAAATGTGCTATTGTTGACACGATTTTTATCTGCTGTTTGAACCTTTGCCCGGCTATGGCTCAAACCATCTTACAAATGACCATCTTACACTAAAAGTCAAATTTTACTTGTCTTATTAATTCGTAGAAATGTCATTTAGATTAAGACTGTGTGTATAAACTGAAAGAAGCTCCAACCTTTCAAGAACCATTAACCTTTAGACCCACCTACACTCAGTTCGTATTCTGAACATTCTGAACCGTGCTCAGCATTAATTAGAAGCACGGCACATCGGGAAGGAAAGTGGCCCGTACAAGAATGGTCCAGCCTATTATGATCCAGCCATTGTTCGAATGTTACATATGCATCAGTAAAAGTGGAGAGAGGAGCACCACCTTCACTAAGTACGAAAGTCTTTCTTTTTGGCTCTTCGGAAATTAGAGCGCATTGTATGTGAGGAAAGTTGAAGGTCTTAGAGTAAGGCGCAAGATATATTGGAAGATACATTTTAGTTTGTTCCCAGAAGGTAAACGATTCTTGTTCTTTTGAGTTAGGCTACCATATTTTAAATTCATGCAAAATCGTCAATTATCGAGCTGACCAAGCCCACGTTGTGAAGTATCTCCCTTCCTCTCCAAGAAGCCATCACCCGGTGTACTAAAATTTGCCAACTTTAACTAATCTTGAAACTTCTAATTTTCCGCCCTTAGATTGTTAACTGTCAAACGAGAATCTGTTGTTTCAATTGTAATCACATTTAACCAACCTCTGCCCTAACCAGACACGTTATCCTCAACCACCACCCCCCCCCCCCCACGTTCTAAATACTCTTTCATTTTGGCTCTTCAGAGTATACAAAATGGACAAAGACCGAATTGATCAAACTCACTTTGTAAAGTATCTCCTCTCCATTCCAAGAAACTTTCACAATCATACAACAAATTTCCAACTTGAACTTACCTCCAAATTTTTAATATATCCGGCTTTGATATTGTTCAGCATTCAAACAAGAAGCTATTGTTTTAATCATTTTCACATTTTACCAACCTCTTCCTTAACTAAACACGTTATCTTCATCGCCCCACCCATCCACTAGATTCCCTCTCGCATTGCAGAAGCAGAGGTCCCCAGGGGTCAGCCATGGGTCAGCCCGGTTCACATGCCTCCCCGCGCAGTTCACATGCTGGGCCCGTGGACCGTCCATTATCGCGCTAACAACCCCGCTAATCGCCCGCCATGATCCACGGCCCATGGTCCATCCTTTCGCCGCCAAAGGTCGTCCATGCCGCCCCAGGGGCTTCGCCACCCACGAGAATTTGATACACGTCTCCCTTTCTTCGCACGCGCCAAATTTATCGTGCTCATTGGCAAATCACGCAGTTTTGATTTACTTACCGCTTTTGCCGGGGCGAAAGTTGTTTATGGCGGTTGCTGAATTGATTTTGTGGAGTCGTTATGGTTGTTTTCCGCATCGGGTGTGCAGGGCAGTCTTTCTCATAGTGAAGCTTGAGCTTACAATTATCTAAGTCGATTTCAGGATTAAATTAATTAGAGTTTCACTATAATAAAAATTTGAGTTTCGATTTTATAATTCTTGTGAATTGAATTTTACATATACAACTGGTCAAATTTCTATTAAAAGATCTGGTTTCTTAAAAGCTGAATGTAAATGTGTTTCATGGTTGGTTGAAAAAAATTTTTTAAATTCAAAATGTGTTTTGCATTTATTTCTGAAGTGTAAACCGATCATAAAATTTAACACTTTGCTTGTGAGACACTTATTGCGCAATCTGATGCTAAGATCCTAAGATGAATATGAATGAAGAGTGAGAGTGATTAGCATTTTTTAGGGTTGCAAGATTTATGAAACTTGAAACTGGAAAATTCAAACAGATGATAAATCAAATTTGTTTTTTTAAGTAGGCCTATCCCCTAATTATTTTGTCAATAATTCAAAAATATTGATAGTATTGTGAATTTACTTGGGAGCAGCTTGAAGATTATGTTTGTTTTCGAGCAATGTTTTTTGGGGAAAACACTTGAATACATTTGAAAAAGAATCGCTTGGAAGAAAACGCGAAGAAACCAAGAAGAGAATTTATGTTAAATAAGAAAGGATCTTCTTCAATGATAAACAAAAGAAAAACTATTGCGGCTTCAGCGACACATGATGTTTTTTCGGCACGAGTATGCACAAGATGACCCATATCCACTCTGTTTTGCAAATTATCTACCACCGATCTACTGCCAGCCGATGATCACACAGTGTACCACGCTCGCTGTTGCACTCAGCATTTTCTCCCCCGCAGTGATGACTGTGTCGGAAGCCGCGGAGCATGCGCGGCGGTGGCTTTGTACCTGAGAAAGCAATCTGGATAACTGGCGAAACGTTGCAGCCCGCGGTAAATCACCGCCAGCCCCCGGTCATCCGACGTGGGGTCCTGACTAGCGAGGGTAATACATCCAGTGTTAGATCGTTGGCTTCGAGCGACGTTCCTTCTAGAAGTCCGGTCCAGAGATAAAAATGTGGGTTAAAATATCATTATATTTTAAGGTAATTTTAAAAACCTTCATTGCAATGTTTTCCGTCTGTTCTGTAGTTACGGTGGAATTAACCCTAGTTAGCACCGCAAGATCGGATAATAGTTGCGTCTAATGGCGCCTCAGGCCACAACAAAGATTAACTCCGCTATGATGATGGGTTACCGGTTATTCCGATGGGAATGGAACGTTTATCTGATATAGAAGATTGGTCTAAACTATACCCGAAATGCTTCTTCATTCGAATTTGATAGGTTTTGAAACGATCGGGCAACCGTTTGAAAGGTGTTTGGTTCCTCTTGGATGATTATAGTTGTTCCATTTCTAGCACTTCCTTGACTACTCTAACCAGTTTCTGATCAATCTATTTTGAACAGCAAGAACAGCAAGTGGTGCCTAACTCTTTGTACGTCCCAGAGTCTTTAATGCAGACAACAGATCGTTCTTATTCGGCTACCAAACATTGAACCACAATCTTGTTTTAAACCCAGGGGTTGTCTGTAAATGAGTTAAAGTTTATAGTTTTTATATCCAAAAATTTTACTGATTTCAAAGAATTTTGAACGTTTTATAGAAAGCTAAAACTAATGTAGGATTCACTTGATGTTGACAGAAAACCGTACTGTCGGAGCACCCCAGTTATTAGTTCAATCAATTAGAATGTTTTATTCATACTCACAAGCAGTGGTTCCTTTATTTAGGAAGTTGTAAAAAAACTACATCGTGTCAAATCAGTCACTGCACTGCTGTATTGACTAATGATCCGAAATAAAAAATTAATAGCTGTTAAAATAAATAATTTAAAATAATAATTAATAAAATGTTTTAATAAATAATTAAAAACTGATAGACATCGTACTACTTTGCTCACTGTTCATCTTCAAAAACGCCAAAATAGCGTTTGTCATATTGTGAAGCGATAACAACATGGAAATATTAGAATAGGGATTTTTCCCAACGGATTGTTGTACTGTTGGATCCAAATACACCACAGAGAAAATCAAACACTCTAAAGGCTTATTATGCCCCGCAATCCCACGAATGCATAAAATGACAGCATCCCACAGTTTAAAACTGACAGGAAGTACCCAAGAGCCGTGGGTTTCCAGACCCGTCATGAAGCTCTTCTCCTCCCATGGCCATGGTCCCCGGGTGCGTGACTCGCGAGTTTCTTTCCCGCTCATAATCACAGTGTGCCAACTGCGTGTTCTCCCCCCCGGGCGGCGGCACGGCATGCGATGATGGGAGGAGGTCCACCGATGGGCTCGGGAGATCCAGGGGGAGTCAACGAGCTGGGGTCGGCATGACCACGGGGGTGGAATATTCCGGGTACTCGGTAACTCTCTAGGCATCGCCTGGAATTGTCGGTCTAGGCAAATTTTATAGAGGTAAAAGTAATTCACAAACCAATAATACTTGTAGTTAGAGAATCGAACTTGTGTCGTATTGTACCAAAGTTGTTTGTTCTTTCTAATTATGTAAAGCTACTGAATTAAAATTGTTAATTTGGTCACGATAAACGATTTCAATAATTCGAATATATACCTTCCTTTATTGGATTTTCCACTTTTTGTTTAACTCTGTATCTTTATGATAATTATAATATGCACAGAGCTGTGTTGTTCCAAATTTTTTTAACGTACAACGAATATTTAGAACACAAGAGTATAGGCCTAATGCGTCTTCTTTAATATTATATGAAGTAAGAAGTGTACAATGACAGACAGGGTATAGTAACGGAAGAGATTCTACGCCTTCAATTGTTCGTAATCTTTGCCTTTGCTCGAAAAAATGTGCCTTTGTAAAAAATCGCTTCTTTCTTCTTGCCATTCTTGGATTTGGTTAATAACAGAGCTATACAAAGCATCACACCCATTCTACACTCATTATTCACATGAATTAAAATACGCCCATATTATAGCGTCGGTAGCTCTAACGTCATATCATTCATTCTCTACGCCTTATGACGCGATGAACGCTAAAAGGAGCCCTTCTAATTTTCACTCCACATTTTGTTTTGTTTATTTTTTAATTTTCTCTCTACACTTCGAGAAACTCAGAATTTATGTAAGTATATTAATTAACATAGAAAATTTCCTCATTTTCGTGAGGCTGTTGATTAGCTGTTACAAAACTAATTGTCAATACAAAGTCTTTGGATGGAAATTTAAATTTATTTATTTTGATAATTGCTGTTTTTATGACCAATGATTGATTGGCATTATCCCATTGTAATACAGTACCTACGGTAATACTGTATTATGATAACCTATTTGATACTTTTTAAAACTTAACTTATTAAATACTCAACAAAGATTGGGCTTAATAACTATAATTGAAAAATGACAAGTTGTTTCATCCTTGTCCGTGTGCGTTTGCTGTTTCAAACGTTTCCAAGATTGTGTTGTGTCTGGGCTGTGTGAATGCGCCGTTCCGTCTAGACGTCTCCTTCCACCCCATAACCCTTCTTTCGCCCCTCGTTTTCATTACCTCCACAACTTAGGCGGTTATTCAAGCGTTGATCGTTATACTGAAAGAGAACTAAGTGGTTCCGTCCTTGCTATTTTTAAAGTAGCCTAATTTAAATCGTCCTTTAATGATGGAGGTTTTTAAACGTTTTCTAGGTTATAAAATGGGGTTTACACAATTTGGTAATAAATCTCCATTGCCATGGTTTTGTGATATATGGATCATCTACAAGAAGCAAGTCAATGAATATCATTAAGCCAACTTTATTATGTATAGGCTATAGTATTGTAATTATTATTGTCTCTTTTTTTAAATTAATGCATTCTCTACATGTCCCAAAACATAGAAATATGTAAAAATCACTCGTATTCTACAGCTAAGATAAATTGGAGGTCAAATAATCTGTCAGTTTCTCGTATTACACGTCCATGGCTCAATCTCGGGAAGGAATTGTGGGAAGTCAGTTGTTTACTTGTCGGAAAGAAGCATTTCCTTTGTCATGAGGGAGGCTGATTGGGATTAATAGTCAATCACAGTTTCATAACATTGCCTTTGTGTCTCTTAGAAGATGTAATTACAGTAATTCTTTGTTGGTCATGTGCATAAACCATGCAACTGAAATGATAAAGATGATGTTATGATAGTTTAGATAAAATGGAGTTTTGTTGGTATCATTTTGCGGGATACTTCGTATTTCGTCTCTTTAAAAAATGTTTTCATATTACTAATTTTGGAAATATTTTAGAGCTCTAAAGCCATGCTTGCACAGATATTCTTACTTGCCATGTTGCCACCCAAAAAAGAAAGTACAGTATAGAGTAGCCTAAGCCTAGTAAGCCTGCATTTGATACTAACCTGAAATAAAACAAGTACCAGCGACAAGTTTTAGGAAACTTCTGAAAACCACGCATAAAACTTCTAACACAGATTATTTTCCTCTTTGAATTTATCAAACTGTAATCTAAACTTCCCCATTAGCATTACAAACAGGTACACACTTTACAACCCAGCCACTCCATTCACGCAGTCAGATCTTCAATTAAAATAAATTAACCCGGCGAGTATATGAGTTAGGTTTATGGAAATGCCAACTTTAGCCTTGTGTTTATGGCGTTAACGCTAACGCGTCGCGCTATCCCCGCGACGCCGACGTTTACTATCTGGGTGTTGGCGTTTAGTTTATACCGCAATAACATAGATAGCGTTGATGTATTGTCCCGCGCCTTCAGTTCTGACACGGTTTACAACGCCACAGTTTGTCGGGCATTTTAAAATGAGGAAGAAGAATTTACTTCCTTTACCACTTCTAGTACTGATGAAATATGTCCCTGAATTTCACTTAGATTTAAGACCAATTATTCCACATTTAAGACAAATGTTGAGCTACGCACGGTTTCAATGATTGTTTTAAGAACGTTTTCTTGTGATTAACTTATCTTGGTTTAAATTGACTCAAGATGATTCACTTCTAAATGTTTTGTTGGTCGCATAACTTCCTAACTACACCAATTATCACAACAAATCGAAACTCATCATCTAACCTACATTAGAAACATTAATCTGCTGATGGTTTATACAATTTTTAAATTTAGTTTATGATGTATATCCAATTAATATTATTTCTACTGGAACACTTTACCCAACGTAAAAATGCTCCTTTTTAAATAACGTGGAATAGTTATAGAAGTTATAATGTATGATTTTCAACGCCGAAATGTTCACTAATGTTCCTCTTCTCAAAAGTGTCTTCCACAACATTTCAGTTTTGTCCTGAGGCTGTTACCCTCAAGACAAAGCTGAAATCTCAAGTCGTTGACACCCAAGTCTTCTTTTCCTGGTCCTTGGACATAGCAGTCGGTCGCTTTCTACACTAAATGCATTTGTCTGTCACTGTAGCGGGTGGCAAAACCACTTTCGGTTTCCTTTGCATTGTGTTAACTCCACATTTCACTTTCGTGAGGTTGGAAAACCTGTTCATTAAGAGTTGACAGTCATTTGCAAATGATGACTTTCTTCTAAACGTTATGTAAGTCTGCAAATATTTCAAAGAGGAGCAAACCAAATTATTCTTATTTCAACGGGAAAAGCTCCGACATTTTTCGTCGAAACGTTCTCAACGCAGAGAAATTTCAAAAGGAACCCGTTTCTCAACCTAAAACAGTTTTCTCTTAGTTAAAAATTAATTTTTGTGGCGTACGATCTGAGATCCATGATGACCTGATAGGGTTTGATCAAATACAATCAGTTTTTTATCAGGCTGCCTCAAAAAGTGTACCTAGCCTGAGACGAATAAAAAATTATGTGCTCATAAATACATTTTTGATTAAAAATTGACATGTAATTTATTTCGTGCCATAATTAAACCAAATAGGCTAAATACATACAAATTGAAATTTCACGTTAATAACTTTCGAGTGATGCAGCTCAAACAGTGTAAGGAGAAATAAAAGACTCTTATAGAGAATATATATTCTTCTAATAACATTCATGATAATGTCAATAATAACTCAAGCCTAGAAGATAACATTCTACGGTCACAAAATTAAAAAATAGTTTTTTTTTATCATACACATCATGTCAACGGGTTTACGGGGTTCACAGTTGCTCCAGTTGTTGATCCAGTGGGTGTCTAGGATCGTGCCGGGTCATGGGTCACCAGCGCGGTAGTCACCCCCGGCATCCGTCAACAATCAACACAACATCTCGTACTACAACTGGTGTCCATCAGAGCACAGGGTGTCTACGGGGTCCACAGTTCAGGTGATCCAGTGGGTGTCTAGGATCGTGCCGGGTCATGGGTCACCAGCGCGGTAGTCACCCCCGGCATCCGTCAACAATCAACACAACATCTCGTACTACAACTGGTGTCCATCAGAGCACAGGGTGTCTACGGGGTCCACAGTTTAGGTGATCCAGTGGGTGTCTAGGATCGTGCCGGGTCATGGGTCACCAGCGCGGTAGTCACCCCCGGCATCCGTCAACAATCAACACAACATCTCGTACTACAACTGGTGTCCATCAGAGCACGGAGTGTCTACGGGGTTCACAGTTCAGGTGATCCAGTGGGTGTCTAGGATCGTGCCGGGTCATGGGTCACCAGCGCGGTAGTCACCCCCGGCATCCGTCAACAATCAACACAACATCTCGTACTACAACTGGTGTCCATCAGAGCACGGAGTGTCTACGGGGTTCACAGTTCAGGTGATCCAGTGGGTGTCTAGGATCGTGCCGGGTCATGGGTCACCAGCGCGGTAGTCACTCCGGCATCTGTCAACAATCAACACAACATCTCGTACTACAACTGGTGTCCATCAGAGCACAGGGTGTCTACGGGGTCCACAGTTCAGGTGATCCAGTGGGTGTCTAGGATCGTGCCGGGTCATGGGTCACCAGCGCGGTAGTCACCCCCGGCATCCGTCAACAATCAACACAACATCTCGTACTACAACTGGTGTCCATCAGAGCACGGAGTGTCTACGGGGTTCACAGTTCAGGTGATCCAGTGGGTGTCTAGGATCGTGCCGGGTCATGGGTCACCAGCGCGGTAGTCACCCCCGGCATCCGTCAACAATCAACACAACATCTCGTACTACAACTGGTGTCCATCAGAGCACGGAGTGTCTACGGGGTTCACAGTTCAGGTGATCCAGTGGGTGTCTAGGATCGTGCCGGGTCATGGGTCACCAGCGCGGTAGTCACCCCCGGCATCCGTCAACAATCAACACAACATCTCGTACTACAACTGGTGTCCATCAGAGCACGGAGTGTCTACGGGGTTCACAGTTGAGGTGATCCAGTGGGTGTCTAGGATCGTGCCGGGTCATGGGTCATCAGCGCGGTAGTCACCCCCGGCATCCGTCAACAATCAACACAACATCTCGTACTACAACTGGTGTCCATCAGAGCACGGAGTGTCTACGGGGTTCACAGTTGCTCCAGTTGTTGATCCAGTGGGTGTCTAGGATCGTGCCGGGTCATGGGTCACCAGCGCGGTAGTCACCCCCGGCATCCGTCAACAATCAACACAACATCTCGTACTACAACTGGTGTCCATCAGAGCACGGAGTGTCTACGGGGTTCACAGTTCAGGTGATCCAGTGGGTGTCTAGGATCGTGCCGGGTCATGGGTCACCAGCGCGGTAGTCATCCCCGGCATCCGTCAACAATCAACACAACATCTCGTACTACAACTGGTGTCCATCAGAGCACGGAGTGTCTACGGGGTTCACAGTTCAGGTGATCCAGTGGGTGTCTAGGATCGTGCCGGGTCATGGGTCACCAGCGCGGTAGTCACCCCCGGCATCCGTCAACAATCAACACAACATCTCGTACTACAACTGGTGTCCATCAGAGCACGGAGTGTCTACGGGGTTCACAGTTCAGGTGATCCAGTGGGTGTCTAGGATCGTGCCGGGTCATGGGTCACCAGCGCGGTAGTCACTCCGGCATCTGTCAACAATCAACACAACATCTCGTACTACAACTGGTGTCCATCAGAGCACAGGGTGTCTACGGGGTCCACAGTTCAGGTGATCCAGTGGGTGTCTAGGATCGTGCCGGGTCATGGGTCACCAGCGCGGTAGTCACCCCCGGCATCCGTCAACAATCAACACAACATCTCGTACTACAACTGGTGTCCATCAGAGCACGGAGTGTCTACGGGGTTCACAGTTCAGGTGATCCAGTGGGTGTCTAGGATCGTGCCGGGTCATGGGTCACCAGCGCGGTAGTCACCCCCGGCATCCGTCAACAATCAACACAACATCTCGTACTACAACTGGTGTCCATCAGAGCACGGAGTGTCTACGGGGTTCACAGTTCAGGTGATCCAGTGGGTGTCTAGGATCGTGCCGGGTCATGGGTCACCAGCGCGGTAGTCACCCCCGGCATCCGTCAACAATCAACACAACATCTCGTACTACAACTGGTGTCCATCAGAGCACGGAGTGTCTACGGGGTTCACAGTTGAGGTGATCCAGTGGGTGTCTAGGATCGTGCCGGGTCATGGGTCATCAGCGCGGTAGTCACCCCCGGCATCCGTCAACAATCAACACAACATCTCGTACTACAACTGGTGTCCATCAGAGCACGGAGTGTCTACGGGGTTCACAGTTGCTCCAGTTGTTGATCCAGTGGGTGTCTAGGATCGTGCCGGGTCATGGGTCACCAGCGCGGTAGTCACCCCCGGCATCCGTCAACAATCAACACAACATCTCGTACTACAACTGGTGTCCATCAGAGCACGGAGTGTCTACGGGGTTCACAGTTCAGGTGATCCAGTGGGTGTCTAGGATCGTGCCGGGTCATGGGTCACCAGCGCGGTAGTCATCCCCGGCATCCGTCAACAATCAACACAACATCTCGTACTACAACTGGTGTCCATCAGAGCACGGAGTGTCTACGGGGTTCACAGTTCAGGTGATCCAGTGGGTGTCTAGGATCGTGCCGGGTCATGGGTCACCAGCGCGGTAGTCACCCCCGGCATCCGTCAACAATCAACACAACATCTCGCATTACAAACGACCCGGCTTTCTCCCCGTGGTGCCGATAGTTCTGCGCCTAGTTGCGATCACGTCTGCGTTTCCTGCGCATGATGACCGCGGGCCCATCTGTCGGATGGTTTACACTTTCGGGGAAAGGGAGATGAGTGAGTGAGCATCTGCGGTGAACTGGTTGGCTTTCAATTGTACTGGTCAAATGTACACAAGTACTTTATGTTCCTTTCTTACAGTCATCCACCAGATAGCCACGTGGAACTATCATTTATCATAATCTAACGTCAATTATTCTACACAAATAGTACGAAATATATATCATTAACTTTTTGGAAAACCACACTCCCTATTGCATGAACTTCCTGGCTCTCCTACGGCATTGTAACTTGATAATTATTAGGCCTACTTAAAAATTAACATAATATACAATATTCAAATTCGTAAAATCGTTAATTTTAAGTATAAATTATTTGGAAATTGTTAATCACAAGTTCAAGTTATAATGATTGCCACCCCAATTTTTGTGACATTTAAAGAACATTTGATCTAGAAGTTTGTCTCCACCGCGTCTAAACAAAACTTTTTTACCATTGAGTATTTTCAATTAAGGTATTTCAATCGTGATCTAATTTCTCCGATTTTGTGACCTACTGCTTTCTTTTTATCACAATTATTTTTCTATTAATTGCGATAACTGGCTGTTTGGTATTGTCTAGTCTATAGTAAACCATATTTTGTTCAATTATAAGCAATAACGCATAAAGCCTGCTGAAAGTATATCGTACAAGCCTCTAAAGAGTTCGTTTGATGTTTACAATGATGGGTATTGAAAATCGACCAATTTATTATTCGTAGATTATAATATTGCAGTATATTGGGAGACGTTGTCCAACAACCCTTTTTGGTGGCCTACATTTTACATTGCTCTCACACTATTGCGACGAAGACGGTGACATTGCGGAGAAATTCATTGTTGTGATAAGATAACATTGGTAACTTATTTACGAACATACCGTACTACCCTGATATATTTTGCGCAGTATCTTTTCATTTTACATTACATTTAATCAATCAAATGCTTGTTAATTTCATCACAACTACAAAACCACTCCCCGCATTTTCTTTCCACAACACTTTCGTCATTCGCCAACGCCGCCCACCCCTGCAGGTGGAGACCTGTTCACAGTCGGATCTGGGTCGCAGCACGGTTCACAGTTGTCCCCGCTCCCAGCTTCTCCCACGTATTGGCAGCCTATGCGATCTTGTCGTGTCCGGCTAGACCCTGGCCAGACCACTTCCCACGATGGGTTTTATATCGTCCGCATTCCGTTTTTATTGCGGTAGTCGATCGTTAGATGAATTTACATGCGGACGGATAAACAGGTTTCTAGTCTGGATCGGTTTGAGACGATTGTAGTGTGTGGTGAAACATGACACCTCCTTCCAAGTCTCTGACTTGGTACATGGCCAATGTTGTGACCAATTTCCTTTACCAATGTTTTAAAGGTTTTCCCATTTCCCGAACATTAATTCAAATTACCATCAAACAAATTTATCTGACACTACAATGCTGGTCCAATATAAAAGATCATCGAACGAGTGCGCGAAATTCGTACAACTTTAACACATTTATCAAACTTTTCACATCTGTACTCATATTCTCAACTAATCACTATTACTAAATCATTATTACGAGACAGGGACCTCACATAGTGGGTATTTTAACCTGAATATGAATAAGAGATGGGCGTGGGGTGATTGTGGCGCGATCTTGTAGCGACAATCTCCATAGACAGGACTGTTAATAGCTTAACAGCCAATGATATCTAGGGACCTACAGTTAAACGTGGGATCCAAACCACAATTTCGACCTCATATACCGATATACCGTATACGAATTGGTATAAATATGAGGATGGTGGTCTTTATGGAAAAACTAGTACCGTATTCACCTGTACGGATGTTAATCCCCACGAGGGAATATCGCATCCACAAGCCATCGCTCATAACTATCCACAATAATTCGTGACCTCCAAGTAGCTGGATTACAGGACGACGCCACCGTCCCAGTCTATTAATTTGAATAGCAATGCTAATCTGAATTCCTTTTATACGACATTGCCTCTGTGAGCTCATCGTAAAATTAAATTTAAATAAACACTCCAACATCTTTTCATTATTAGCATTTATACAAGATCCCATTGACCACATATCCAATGACGCACATTTCTATACAGCGTTTAGCGCTTATTCGCCACTGGTTGGACACACAAGAATAGGGACGTTCTCTGACGTAGTTCACAACACCGGAAGCCAGCGGAAGTGGAAGAGGCGGTAAAACGTAACGGTCCTTGGACTGTTGACTGTTGACAAGTGACAAGCGATGTAGCGACTCCCATCTGGCCCAGATTCTCGCATCGGCTGATTACATGGTTGATATCCGCGCGGAAGCCACGGCGTGTGTGGATGCAACTAATGACCAGTATTTGCGATAAGTGTGGAGTTTATATCCTCATTTACACTGCGTTAGGGATATTTATGTTGAATTTGACACAGATGGTGTTTCCGCTTTGGTAGTTTTTCTATAATTTAGTCGCTGGAATTAAGTAAAAAACGTTATTTTGGATTATTGTTTGGTACCGTTTAGTGATAATACCCCCTGTTAACGTTTAAGGATATATAAATTAGTTTGTTAATATACCTTTCCCCGAACTCAGGAAGAAAAATTTGTGTTAATCGTAAACTTGTACATCCGAGAACTAATTGTTTGAAAATTCTTGAACTGCCTGAACTTTTTTTACTAAATTATTTTTTTACATTTTTAATTAACTTGATCAAGATTTTACAAGTTGTATTAAAAGATTTTACATTGTAAACTTCTGTGCGCGAAAAACTTTTTCACTGGTAAAATATTTTCCTTCCAAGGATTTTTTATTTTTGTTTTCTATGTATGGTTTTTGGGCACCAGAAGATGGCTCGATGACTGGGAAAATCCGGTTTCCGCTCTACAGCCCTTCAAAGTCTCCGTGCCTTTGGAAATTTTTCGTGGCTACTAAATTGAACCAAAATATGCTGACAACTGCATGAATAAACTATGTATACAAAACCAACTTGTTACTTCTTAAACATATTTGGTCCATTAAATTCAAACCAGACTGCAGCATCGTTCGGCCTGCAGCATCGTTCAGCATCGTCAAGTGAGCCTAGCGAACGAACTCTGTCAAGTTTTAAAAATTCACCGAGCAAATGCTTGGTCCTCCTTGTACTATCTATAATAGTTTTTCAAGCCTACAACAATCCTTATAATGTGAAGAACAAATATTAGCTTGAGATGAGTTGAGTTTCTATTATTGGACTTGTTGAGGATATCTCAGTGGTTAATTGGAGCTATAAAAACAATATTAGTAAAATTGTGGCGTATGATGAATTATGTTTCTTGACATTACAATCAGAAAAAACGTCATCATAACTAACTATTCTGTCATTTTTTAGTAAAACAAAGCAAATAGGCCTAACTTTTTTTTACATATATAATTGTATCCGTCAAAGACGACGGAACTTCCCTCTCTGTCCAACAATCGCCGAGGGTGTCATGTCGTTTGAACAACGGCCCCGGAGTTCCCACACATCAAACGGTTTAATGTCAGCCTTTCCTTCCAGAATTGTGGGAGTTTACAAATCCGCTCTCGTTTGGGTAGAATAATCACGGGAATCGGCTGTTAAACTTTTTGTCGGTTTGGGAAGAAAGGGAAGATAATTAATATCTTCATTCGGCCCTGCTCACGTGTCGGTAACGATGTACGAAACAAATTGTGAGAGCAACTTTTGGTTCGTCATTCTTTCTTTCATGTGCTTCTTTTCGTGTTACAAAGTGTAAGTTGTAGGCTACAAGTAAGGAATTTGAAGTTTAGATAACGTAAAATAAATTTTTGTTGTGGTCAGTACTATTTAATTAAATTCTTTAAATAACACTCAACCGCATCCAGACCATATTTTAAACTTTTTAATGTGTATGTTAACTATAAACACGTTGTGTTGTGGTAGAATCATTAAATACCGGAATTTTGAGTTAAATTCTATCACTATCACTAATGGGTCTTACATGATGCATCATCGACATATACGAATAATGGAAAGAAAAGCACCTTCCATCTATCTGTGTTACATGTAGGCCTAAAGTAAACATGTCAAGCACACTTCCAACACCCCTTGAAATCGCATATATCACTTCACCAAGACACTCTCAACCCTACCTCTGGCAGTGCTTTTTTCACATACCGGTAACGCTTACAATACCTTTGATGGAAATACAATCTTGTAACGAACTAAACTCAACGTGCATATCTTAGAATATTCTAAAAGAAATTAAGTTCGTGTTAAATGTAATTCAATGTTCAATTAAGTCACAAAATTTCAGTGAATTAGATCCATAGAAATTTTAATAAATTTCAAAAATATTTTTAATTATGTTAAAATTTGTCTCGATTTGCGCGTTACGGAGTAAAACATCTGGGAGACGTAATTTTTAGTTCTTGATTATCAGATATGGTTCGTATAGTTGAAGTGAGGATTTTAAATCCAGTACTATATGTATTTCAAATCTAAATTTCTCCTAGAATAAACATTGCAAGGACCACAACGCAAACAATCCACCACCTCCACCTTTTCCTCGTCTCCGGCCGATCTGTCGTTCACCCAACCGGAAGTCGGAAGTGAGACGACGTGGACGCGTTGTTTCCGGCAAGCGCACTCCCAAGGTCGGTCTCAGGTTTAATTAGAAGGAAAGTCGTCCATTGTTGAGCGACGGCCTTGAGATTTGCTTATCTCCGTAAACACACACTTTCACTGCAGCTGTCACACCATCACGTCAGCACCGCCATTGTTATCTCACCGGCATATGGGAGGTGTCAAAACTGCGACGTGAACTTCGAGAAGTGAAGGAGCGGCGGGATTTGTTTACGTGTTGTGGGATCCTTTTGAATTTAATCTCTCTGAGAAAATGAGAAATCATGGTCCCGTTCGTTAGGACTTAATAACCGTGTAAGTTATGTTTTTTTGTAAACTGCCGGAGTGACGAAAATTTGTATACGATGTCATCGCGCTGCTAGTGTCATCCTAAATTTAATCTATAAGTCAATTAATTTTGGAAGAGTGACGGAGTAACATAAATTGTGGTAAAACACAACTAACTTAAGTTAATTCCCGTTTTATAGTATGTCAGGCCACTAGAATAAATTCCATGTCTTATTTTCGAGTAACAAAAAGCTCATGTGAAGAAAATCTGGTGGATTTCAAAAGATGTTTCCTGACCATATTCGAAGAAAATTTAGTTGACCAAAAAAATGAAGTCTAAGGGTTTACAAGGGAATATGGAGTGCAATATGGTGGTACTCCAATTAAAATAAGCTATTGAAAACCATTTAGAGATGGAAAAATATTAGTTTGGGAGTTAACTAACCAGTGAGTGCATTAACGTGAAACTATGACGGAAAACATTGTTCCTAAACCCTTCAAAATAAACATAGTTTTGTTGTTTAAGTAAATTTAATGTTAAAAAACGTAAGGTACCATTTCAAAATATTTCGTTTTCATTTGTGGTCAATTATTGAGATGCAGCTGAATCAGAGAAATGTATGGGCAAGGCGAGGGGAGTGCCAAGTGCAGCCTCATATAAATAACGCCTTCACACCGCGCCACGCTTCCCGCCACACCTGGCTGTCGAGCATTTGCATACCCGTCAGGCAAGGCGCCACCTCAACCCTTCTACGGTTCACATTGTGGTACTGTAACAATGATCTATTTTTTAAGATCTAACTTAAAGATGTTTTAAATGTATTGATTTTACTATTCCAACAAACCGAAATATATATCATTTAACTTATTTAAAACCACACTCGCATAAATTTTTAAGTGTTTTTTCTGACTTATTTAAATTGTTTTCGTACTGTAGTAGGTATTAGGAAACTTTAATACCTATATGGAAATATGAAATAAATAGATCACGATTATAGAGCGATTTATATGATCAAACTACGGAACTGAAAAACATGTCCATCTTCGAACAAAAAATATTGATAATACTTTGTATAACTTATGATTTCATATATAAATAGGTATTAATTTTTTTATGACGTGAAGATGAATATTTTTTAACCAATATTAATAAGCGTATTTTCGTTTCAAATTTAACATTATAGTCTTATGGGAACAAAAATCCAAGATGGCGGGTACTGCAGATTCTTTATGCAGGTCTACTTGCACATGCATTTGAGTTTTTTTACATTTTAATCTGAGATAGTCGTGGTTGGCATTTCCTGGTTTCAGGTATAATAGTAGCCAACATTGCGAAGTGTCCGAAAGCTATATCCAAAAGTGATCCATGCTGAAAGATAATAATTAGGCTTCATCAATGCTTATGACGTTTCATCCCTAATGTTAAAAATTGTTCAACCTCATTCTCACTAGAGCGCAATTGAAACTGCAAATAAGGTTATTTATTAATGCAACAGTAAAAACAGTGGCGCAAAATATGCTAGTGTTATACCATTTCTTCTTGTTCAGGTTTAAAATTGAAACATTAACTTTTAGAAACATTTGGCCAACATGTAAAGTAGTTTTAGAGTTGAAATGGGGCTACAGTACTACTGTATTGTACTGTTCGCTTTAGTTGCTCCAAATAGACAAGCATTATCCACTGTTTTTTATCGTGGCATCATAACTGTTCTCTAAAAGACATTCTGTTCGATGTCGACATTTCCTGTCCGCCTCTTATCTCCGACATATCCAGTGATGATCGGATCACGAGTGTTTTATTGATGAACTGGCTGTAACGTCTTCCCACGTCCCCGTTCCTCCCGGTCTGTCGCCAGATGTAAATCAGTTCGGGGAAGCGCCAAGAGATGGCGCTACTGTTGACTTTCCGGTCAGGTACCGCGCAGATGCGGTTGCTACTGCATTCGGAGACTTCCGGTAACCATGTTGTTTCCGGCGACTTACGGCTAGGTCACCTTTGAGTTAAGGTTATGAAATGACAGAATAATGAAGGTCACTTATGAATAACCGTCACAAGTTTTAATAGTATTCTGAATAAAACATGTGTTGATGGGTTCCAGGAGATGCCTTGTAGTAGTAGACCCCAAAAGAGATATTACGCAATCATACTGAACTAGTGTAGATCTCAGACTTTGAATTACCAAAATTAGAATTTTCCGATTTTGATGTCTTTAAATTAGTAGGACTATGTAGTTGAATTACTAGTTTGTTTTGAATGAGGCTTAATTGTATGTAGTCTAATTTTCTACCCTCCAAGTCTGTTTCTTCTCTAACCTTCCCTGACCTTCTTTTTCCTCCCACCTCCTAACCCCAAGCCTGTTTCTTATCTAAGCACATTTTCGATCTGACCTTCTCCGTCATCCATTCTACCTTCCACGTATAATGGTCCACACCATTGCAGTGTGTTTGTGCGGCACATCTGAACAAATTTGCTTCTCTTTTAGCACATTTTCTCACTGACCTTCTTTTCCCTCCCACCTCCCTACCCTCCAAGTTTGTGTTCTCTCTAAGCACATTTAATTTCATTCCTGACTTCTTCTCTTTCCCACCTCCCACCTTCCAAGTTTGTTTCCATCCCGAGCTTCTCCTCTCTCCAACCTCTTACCCTACAAGTCTGTGTCTTTCCTAAGCACTTTTCCTCCCTGACCCTCCTCTCTTTCACCCATTATCCCTCCAAGTCTGATTTTTCTTAATCTAAAAGCAAATTACCGCCCTGACCTTCCCCGTTCCACATTTCACCCCCAGTGTAACTTTCTTCCCTTGCCCAACCTCCCATCCCCAAGTCTGTTTCTTCTCAGCACATTTCCTCCCTGATCTTCATCTTCCTCCCACCTTTTATCCTCCGAGTCTGTTTCTTCTCAGCACATTTCCTCCCTGATCTTCATCTTCCTCCCACCTTTTATCCTCCGAGTCTGTTTCTTCTCAGCACATTTCCTCCCTGATCTTCATCTTCCTCCCACCTTTTATCCTCCAAGTATGTTTCTTCTCAGCACATTTCCACCCTGACCTGACCGTTCATCTTCCTGTTGCAGGTGACGTGGAGGACTGCCTGATCCAGCCGATCTCGCAGGGCCAGTGGACGCCGCTGGCGGAGGCGCTGTGCTGGGTCGTCCTGGAGCTGACCACCACGGGTCAGGTGGCCGTGATAGACACAGTCCGCGCGGCGCTGCACTCTGCCTTCCCCGCCATGGAGCGGCCCACCAGGGACCTGGTGTACGACACTCTCGCCCAGCTCTGCACCGACAGGAAGGTTGGTTTCGGGATGGTGAGAAAGAATGGGTCTCGAAAGTATTTAGATCTGAGCAACCTCCTTGCAAGGAATAATGAATAATTCCATTAAACTCCTGAAAAATAGTATGAAACATTTCAGGATTAAATTTGGACAGGCCTGAACGAACTTGAACAACCTATGTCAATAAAATTGAACAAATTTGATTAATTAAAGCTATTAAATTTGGTAGTTGTTTGACAATCATGATCAAAAAGTTTTCATTGGGATTTGAGGAGTTTACTTAACAGATTTTACTTGACAGATTAGCACTCAGGTTAAGTGCTTTAATATGGTCAATGAGTCAACGAATGTGTTGGTGTGGTCCATGGGCCAGTGTTCAACAACTTGGAGTGTCCTTTGTCCCCGAGCTGCACTTGTTTTTGGAGTCACAGGTAGCAGTTGACAATGACAAATTGTTGACAGCGCTTCTGCAACTGAAAAACAAATATAGTAATACAAGTACAGAAAAACAAGGACTCTCCGGGTATTTGCTTACTAGGTGTTTACTGCATCAGTAAATGTAAGAGGTTCAAGGCGTTTTAACAAGGTTGAAGAAATTTGATTAGTCCTGTTTAAATTTGATGATTTTTTGCCAAGTTTGAACAAAAAGTTTTCATATGGTCTTGAGAATCAGATTTTATTGTAATCTGCTCAGTAGGTGCTGCATCAGTATATGTAAAGCAAGAGATTCCAGGCTGTTCACAATATTAGTACGTATAGTGGTTCTTTTATTTAAAGGCGAATTTAATCTTTTATTGGAAATTCCAAAAGGATTTCACTAATATTTATTTATTTTTCACCATTAATTTTTATGCCTGTCTCTGCATGATGATAGCTCATGATAGAGTAAGCATATTTTGATACTTTGAAGGTAATCTCAAAATCACACACTAATTATTGGCTAATAATACTTTATTTTTGTTGTTTTTGTTAAGGAGCAGGTTCTAAGCATATTCAGTAAATCAATGAGAAACTTGCATAGCTAAAATACAATCATGAATAATATATTCATTACTTATGTAATCGCACATTGCGTAATAGTTCTCACGATCATGCTGTTAATTGTCTCAGTAACAGGTTCCGATGATAAAGTGAACTTTCTACTTGTCTTGACACATTCTGGACGTACGATTCCCATGTTTGTGCCACAATGGGCTATTAAACGGGGTTTCACGTGCATCTAAACCGCTCTGGTTGATAACTAGATATAATTACGCAGCTTACAAATGTCATGTAGGTTTCCTTACAGTTGTCATGTGGGAACATTCAGAGAAAGTTGTGATACCTTGTCATTCTGTAGGTTTTACTTGTACAAAAATTCTTTATATAGCGTCAAGTCTTTCATATGTTACATGTTGCCAAAATTAATTGCCAACCAAATCACTGCCAAAGTTGGTGGTAAAAAATCCAAATTTCGAAAATTTGGAGTGTAAAGTGTTTGAAAGTGTTGAGGTGTAATCAGTTAAAATCACAAGAAAATCTCAATCCTTAGTGTAGAACATGAATGGCTAGAAAAACTCTTTTCCTCTTGGCATTTCAATGGCCAAGTGCTTTTGCCTCAACATTTTTTTGTGGTCTTGTAGTAGCCAAGGGCGTATCAACAATTTATTTTGGAGGATGCTGGAATTGGTTAACTAGCAAGACAGCAAAACTAAAGTGTTTAAGGAGGTAATTTTTAAGAATTTTGGGGGTGCTGAAGCCCCTTCAGCACCCCTCCTGGCTATGCCATTGGTAGTAGCTATACTAGACATCAGTGAAGCCACGTAGCCACGTGTAGCTATTCAATCAAGAATGGGTGATGTCGGTTAAGGCAGTGTGATGTGACTGTATCACTCATTTTTATTCTTCGTGTGTTCTTCCTTAGAAACTTTTTTAATAGTAAAAAAGTCTTATAAATTAGTTAAAACTTTTATTACATCCCCTAAAACCAAATTATTGTAATTTCAACTTTCTCTTGATGTTAATAACTTACAATCTCTTACTTAATTTGTGGCTTTGTTCTGCATAGTCAGGGGCTTGTTAAGAGGACGTTAGAGTCAATCCCAATGTTGTCTATGCTGCATAAAAACAATGTTAAGGTGGAACTACAGTAACTCCATTATTTGGTATTAGAAAATTATGGTTTATAGCTAAGACGGATAATAAGTATAATTTTTTATAAAATAAAAAGAACAAAACACTTTTTGACGGAATGTTATATAGTGAAAGAATCAATCTCTTAAAAAGAACCAAAATTTTACTGAAATTTTTTAAATCTTTGAATTAATTGAATTTTTAATACAAATTATACTAAACAAATAAATAATACAAAATAAAAAATGTCAATCTGTGGTAACAAGATTAACATTGCTTTAAAAGGTTTATGCTCAGACTTACTTTGGATCATTGTCAGTTAGTTTGGAAAGCTCTTAACTGCCGATTGGTGGCACTATTTACCACCGATAGAGAAGCTTTGTATCATTGATCGGAAGCGCTTATCCCCAATCGGAGGTGCTCATTACTTCTGCGATGGCAACCCTCAGGTCTTTGCCCTAGGCGGTTGCCTAGTTCGCCTGTGTGATAGAGCGGACCCTAGGAATCACTAACAACAAATCAAAACAACATAACAAACAAAAAAGATTTGTTTGTATCCCATTATTTAAGGGTGTTTTTAAAACCATCCCTATAAGGAACCAAAGTAATACCTCCCTCGTGTCCCCAGCTGTACCAGACGGCCCGGGGCTACTTCGTGGTGACGCCGGAGTCGCGGCGGCTGCGCAGTGCGCCGGGGGATGAAGACGGTGTCGGGGGAAGCGCGGGGCGCTCGATGCTGCTCAGCACGGACGAGGCGGTGGCCAAGGTCCACGGGGAGATGGAGACAGTGCTGGACGGAGAGAGGACCCACCAGGCCGTTCAGACCAACCTGGCCGACGTCATATGCGGCGGTGAGTCCACTACAGTGTAGCCACTCCAACAAAGTTAAAATCCTGTTGTTCAAAATGAAAAATCCTGTTGTATCCCGCTTATAAATTTTAAAATATCCCGTCTATCAATGAGCACGTTCACAAGCATCCACCGCAAAGAGGATAGTTCATGTTTTGCCTATCCCGTGACAAATTCAAGACACTTTATTTGTGGGATTTGTCACGTGATAGGCAAAAACGTAAAACAAACCTCTTTGTTTGTTTGTCTCTTGGTGGATACTTGTGAACGCACTCAACGTCTGAGGGTTATTTTAACCCTCTCCCTGTCTCTCTAAAGCATTTTGGACACATTTTCAGGAAAAAATACAAAAACTCAACATTTTATGTACAATATTTGTACAATGATATTAAATTGGGTCTTGAATACAAATTTCCCAATACCGACACCTGTTACCTCAATACCTACCAACTACCACCTGTCCACTAAACCCAAAATAATTAAAATAAAAACTGTTCCTTTTCCTTACATTCATCATTGTCATAGGATGAAAACAGTTTCACATTCATTTCAATTTGCGTTTTCAAAAACTAAACCACGGTTATTTATCCCTAACTGTAAATAAAAGATATATTTAAAGGTATTTAGATATCTGCTGTAATTATTGCATTTTATTTTTATAAAAAAATGAATTCAATTTCAATAAATTACATAAATATTAACAACCTACAAGGACAAAACAATTTGTGTCGTGAAACGAGCAATGAAGCTTAAGGCTGTACAGAGGCTGAGTCGACTATTTTGAGACCGTTCGGCCACCTGTAATCCCGATTATGACCTTCCGTATAAGGAAGCTTGTCCAGCCACCAGCTTCATGGGCTGGTTTATTTATGTTGATTGAACTTTAGTCCGATACATTCCGCGGCTGGTCCCCTATATGGCTGTTACGCGAGTGGCTGGAGGTATCAAGTTCAATTAGTGATTATTTCATGCAAATATCCAATTTTGTTGCAAATTGCTTCGGTTGAGGTGTAAAAACTGTGGTTTTATGACGGCAATTTTAGCTGTTTTGAAATTAGAATTTTAAAAATGAGATTTAGTTTAAGGATAAATTATTGGAACTGTATATAATTTTGTTTTAAGGAAGCTCTAAGACAAAGTTTCATCAAATCAAGTTTTATTATTTCTGTGTGAAGAAGTTTTAGAAAACAGATGGAACAGATAATGGAGACATTTATAGAATGGTTGGAATGGTTACCCATGAAAAGGTGTCTCAAAGATTAAGTTCAGTAGATTTGAATTTACTCTAAACCTCAGTCTTATTAACCATTAATGTAGTCCCACACACGTACTTTCAAACCGTAAAGAAGTGCTGGGTAAGCTTATTACCAACTTTTAAAATCAAATCGTTATTCACAATGAATGATCCAATCAAATTTCTCGACAAAAGATTATTGGTAAACAAAATTTTACAAAGACTAATATTAGATTTATTTATCTAATAATTAGTTATAAACATGGTTCACCTCACAGGTGATCACTACACTACTAAACTTAATAGCAGGTCCGGAGGCTGCCCAAGTGACAAGTGCGTTGCTGTGAATGTATTGCGGTTTGATGCAAATCATACACTGGATAATGAGCCACATTACCATAGAGAACAGCTTTTACCGTCCATTATCTTTGCTATGGGTGACAAATGTATTTACAGCCCTCGGCTGGTTTCCGTGGCTATTATTAGCGTTACTGTGTTAAGATCTTCTCACCTGTAGATTCCTGGATTAGTTCTTAGACGTAAGCTTTGCAAAGTGTAAAAAAGTTAATTCTTAGTTGATAGAGCTCCATTGATGTTGAGCTCTTCTTAACTTTTTTGGCTTTGCACATAAATAGGTAAAATAATCACTCTAGAAATATCTCATTGTTAAGAAATTTACTTTCCATTTTCTCTCATACTCCATTTTTTTTCCAGTAGGGGCCAATATACATTATCTAAAAATTTATATTAGACAAATTTCCCCAAAAAATATTTGTTCTGTAAGAATGTTTTAGTCAAAACACTCTCAAAATGAAAATATATTACCAAACATTCATAACTTTCCTTCCCATTCTTCCTAATTCATCATAAAATATAGTCTAAATTGAATTTTATGTTTATTACATCAAAATTTCAGACGTGTATAAGTTTAGCACAGCAAGTATAACCATCAAACTATTTAGTACTCCTTACAAACTTGTAAATTATTAATTAATTTTCCTTTTTTTTGGTTCATCATCCTTTGATGAAACTAATGTTTATTTTAAATAGTTACTCTTAAAAAAAAGAAAAGAAAAAAGTTAAATAAATTCTTATCTTCACAGTCAGTTGACGTACACAGTTATTTAGAAATCAAGAGAATTGCTTGATGTTTACGAGTTTCAGGAAATATTTTAATTGTTTTATTCCTCTTCAATGATTGCAAATTTATTGATTTATAATTTTTTTTTTACTTTTCATTTTACTAAAGTTCTTTTCATCATTAACCTTTACTAGTTGAAATATGTAAACAAATACTTAACTCTGAGTGTTTTTCCCTGTGATTCAAAAATTTATGTTGACTAGGAAGACTAAGTCGATGAAATATTGTTTTCTTTCGAATGATACCTCTTTCTAAATTAGAGCAGCCAAGGTGAAATGACGTGTTTATTTCTCCGTTCTTCATGGCAATCAAAGAACCTGTTGGTCAAATGTACAGGAAACCATACTGGTTTTGAACTTGAGATTAAACTGGGTCACCGAGCCTACCGATCGGCTTTCCTACTGGATTTATTGCTAATCATCACTTCCAAAGCAGGCATCATTTACTGGCACGTAAATCATCGGTTTTGGTTTTAATGGGATAATAGCTATGTCTACTAATCAATTACTGTATTCAAACATATACTAATTTTTAAAATTATTTATTTATATGGTCTAGTTTAGATTGGTTAACTTAGGAAAATCGTAGCATTTGAATAAAGTGACGAGAGTTTCTTAGTGCTTATAAAAAAGGACTCAGTGATTATTTAACAAATTTTTTTATGATTATTTGTTCCCTAGAAACAATTTAATTATTGGTATGTTAACAGTTACTATCTGACATATTAAAATAATTTTTTTCTTGGGAATCATTTTATTCCTTTATTTCACCTTTCATTTATATTTTTCTCTCCAAAGAACAAAATGAAATACTGCAAATTATTAATTTTTGAGAAGACATATTAGTAACCTTGTCGTTTACCTCAGGAAACTAAAGAAATTACCATTCTACTCTTTTAGTTTAAGAAGTTTATAATCCAGATAATAATGCACCAAAAATTAGGATAAAATCATGACGTCAGTATTTTTATACTCATAGTTGAGGAATCATTTCAAGCAACAGTCTATTATTTAAAGATATTTGACTTCTTTTGCAGTTAATTTTTAGAAAATTAACTAACATTTCAACATGGAGGGGGAGATGTGTCTTGTATACCTTCCCAAAAAAACCTGGATATCTCACTGCCCAGCCAGTGAGTGGATACATTTCATTTGCTCATCCCACAGAAGAGTACTGCCTCTGTTGGGTTTTGCCACTGTTGAGTAGCGCAGTAAAACTTACTTAGATTGATTTCTTCATAACCAGAGGGATAATTCAAAATATAGTAGTCAGTACGGTAATAAAGCTAAGCATTGAATCACACATACATTCTGCATTTAACAACATCTTACATCAGAGTATACTGTAATAAATTATCACTGGGCAACATAGGGGGCGTTAATACTTGTGATGGTGAGGTTCATGTCCATCAACTGGGAGGCTGTTCATAGCCTCATAGCCTCATAGCCTCGATTGAGGTTTTCGGGACCTCAATCGACCCGCATTCTGGGGTAGGTAATCATGGATGGGCAGCTGTGGAGCAGATAAGATCTTTGTGTATTCCCTAATGAGTGCATCCCTTCGTCTTATTTCAGGAGGAGCGATATTACACAGCACGGGGAGCCAGGGTACAGGGGTTGCCATGAGGGTACCACTAATAGCTCTCATGGTCCTGTTTAGCTGGACGTCGATCTCTCTAACGTGCACACTATTTAACCACACGGGAGCACAGTACTCAGCAGTTGAATATACCAATGACAGAGCAGTGGTTCGCAGAACTTGTGCGTTAGCTCCCCATGTGGAGCCAGCAAGGTGATGGACAATGTTAGTCCTGGTTCTCACCTTAGCTGCAGTTTTTTGTAAGTGGCTTTTAAACGTGAAAGACCGATTTAAAGTGACTCCCAGATACTGTGGGTGGTCATTATGTTTTAGCTCAACACCGTTGAATACGATTTTAAGTTTTTGGTTGGCCAGTCTATTATTCAAGTGGAAGCAAGCAACCTCAGTTTTTGTTGGGTTTGGATTAAGCTTCCAGGCTTCAAAGTATTCACCGAGGGTCGTGAGGTCATTTGTTAGTGTTTCCTCTGCTTGTCGAAAATGCTGGTGTTGATATGCCAATGCAATATCGTCTGCATATATAAACTTCAAGGACCGAGTTGCAGGAATGTCGGCAGTATACACATTAAAGAGCAGTGGGGCGAGCACTGACCCTTGTGGCAGGCCATCCTTTAGTTGCCTAAACGTACTTTCTCTGCGTCCCAGATATACTTTTATCATCCTGTTGGAGAGCATTGAGTTGAGGAGACGCAACAAGAAAGGGCAAGGAATAAGGTCGTAAAATTTAACTAGGAGGCCTTTTCTCCAGACAGGTGTCATATGCTGCAGTCAGATCCAAAAAAACCACAGAGGTTTTCAGTCTTCGCTCAAACTCATCCTCAATGAAAGAAGTCAGAGCCTGTTCGTGGATGATGGACAAGAACTTCACCATCCATACTAACTGGACTTCCTCCTGGGACGCTTTTCAAGGTCGTAATCACTTCTTGATAGCTGACCCGACCGTAGCGGTAGGTGGTATGAATCTTCCTCAGAAGCAGTGGACTATACTCAATCGTTTCCGCACTGGAGTGGGAAGATGTAATTATTGAAAGTACAAATGGGGAATGACACAAGATCAGTCATGCGACTGCGGAGTAGAGTATCAAACTATGGAACACATAGTCGAAGAGTGCCCACTGAGTGCCTTCCCCGAAGGATTGGCCGGTCTGCATGGCTCAAGTGATGCTGGGCTGCAATGGCTGAGCGCCCTGGATTTAGCTCTATAAAGAGAGATCTGATTTTTATTTTAGTGTTTAGATATTTACTTATACTGACTCAGGTGCTCTGCACCGCAGAATTTATTCTTATTCTTAGACCATGGTGGCTGGCTAAATGAGTCAAACGATATATATATATATATATATATATATATATATATATATATATATAATACTTGTGATAAGTAGGTGATGAACTTGGTTGGGGTTGGGGGGGGGGGAGAATGTACTGTTAGGAGATGTTAGGGGGGGGGGTGTATACATACCAGAAACTCGTTACTTCAATGAAGAGTTCTAGTGCCCTTTCCAAATACTGATATTTTAAAGCCTCAAATGGAATTTTAAAAATTGTTTTAATATAATTCAGAGATTTTATTATTTTAAATTTTCAATTATAGGAAACTGAGCTTTGGGTCTAGTTTCTCAAAGGAATAGCTAAGATACAATTGTTCAAAGTTTATTTTATTTCTCCAATAAAATGTAAAAACTTTGCTTTGTAACTTTTTATAAATTATTTAATTAATTTAACCTTAAAATAATTTGATCTCAATTTATGATGATTTATTTCAAATAATTAAAGCTTGCAGACCAACAAAATTATGTCCACTGGGCGACAACATTTTGGAACTGGGCCACACTTGTGTTGTTTTCTGCACTGTTCTGTACGTTCTTATTGTTTTCCGCAGGCAACCCCGGGGACAAGGTGCTGTATGCCCGGACGCCAGCCAAGCGCTCGCAGCTGGAGCGGCGACACTCGCTGCGGCTGTTCGGCAGCAACAAGCGGCTGGCGCAGATCCAGCGGAGCGGCTCCATGCGGCATATCCCGGCGCGGCAGACCTGCGACTCCACGCCGCCCACGCCCGTGCCACTCGCCGCCTCGTCCACCTTCTCTCGTGAGTAACGGGGTATCAGATGCGGGGATGGTTCGAAGTTTTAGCTGTAACAAAATGATCGTGAAACAATTTCAACAAGTTTTACATTCTGCTTGATTGATGTTAAAATTCCATTTTCCTTGCTGCCAAATAAAAACTGGTTTAAAACTGATTTTGAGCATTGATATGACACACGGAAGTCAGCTTTGTTCTCATAGTTACTGCATTTGTTCTATTTCGCCATTCAGTAGGCCTATATTCGGTCAATGCCAAAAAAACAGCAACGATTCACTATAGGTTATTACTGACAACAATAATTCAGTTTTTTAATTACATGGTGATTAGTCAACAGTGGAACAATTAAAGGTGAGTTTATACCCGAGTTAACAACCAAAAGTTGTCAACTTTAGCCAAATATACTATAGATACTTATTATTATACTTATAGTATCTAAACTCAGTTTTTCTTTCAACTTTTTTATCGTAGTATGTTTTGGTTTTGTAAAATTTTCATGTTGCGAAAAAAATTATATATAAAAAAGTTTATTTCAATCAATTTATTCATTTATCATTCATTTAAGCTGCTCGAAAACAATGGTTGCCAAATTTTATTTTAACCTATAAAAATATGAGGAATAAATAAGTAAAAATACAATAATAGCATCCTCATCCATGCCAAAAAATTATAATTTATCTCTCTTTACCATAAATTTATGTAATTTTTGGGACAGATTTAAAAAATTAAATTTTACCTTAGACTACCCTATTATGTTGGAAAACTTGTTTGATGAGGTTGTCTTTACCCACCTAGGCTTAGCTGATTATAACATAAAATCAGATCTAACATTTTCTACTTTACTATGATATAACATTTTTTCAATTTCAGATAAGGCAAAGCAGTTCCTCATTCTGTTTTGTCTCTAATTACTCTGGTACCTACTCTGTTGTATCCCTTTAGCAAATCCGACCATTAAAAAAAACATGGACCTTCAATAATTACATCTAGTTAGCTTATATTTAAAAAAATGTAGATATTGAATAAAAAAAGTTTTTCCACTAACTGTGCCCTCCGTTGCAGGCAAGTCGTTGTCGCTGCTGTCGCGCATATTCCGCCGGTCGAAGCGCGGCAAGTCCCAGCCGCTGCAGACGTTCTCCGCGCAGTTCCCTCCGACGGAGTGGTTCAACAGCAGAGTGCGCCACCTGCACTCGGTCGGCACCCAGACGCAGGCGATGCCTCGGCCGCCCACGCGGAGCAACAGTCCATCCATCAGGGTGAGTTGAGGGTCATGGAGGGAGAATGAGTATTTAGAACTCCTCCAAAGTCCTTGTTAAATAAGGTTTACCAACCTGTCTGAAAGTCCTCAATCATGCTGCATTAACTTTTCATTACCTTTAAATTTAAATTATTAGATTTAAATTATTGAACACATTGACTGCTAAAAAACGCTTACGATGCTCCCCAGCATGGGCAAATTTAAGTTTTGATATCCGGGGGTTCCAAATTCGTTCAACATCAAAACCCAATTTAAATTGTTTGGTTTTAGGACTCAAAAGTTGGCCTATATCTTTTATCTAACTATAATCCTTTCAATAATTCTGGCTGGGTAGCTTGTTTAGTTATAGTGCTTGCCTTGGAAACTAAAGGTTTTCAATTTAATTGAAAAGTTTAGTAGCCTAGCTTTTTGAAGGTTCTATACTGGACCAGTTGTCATTTTTGTCAATGGGCTATTAATTAATGATGCTACAACAGGTAGATGTTACAAAGTAATAAGACCAGACTTTGAACCATTCCTCTCAAAAACATTATAAAATGTCTCTATGGTGTAAAATATTACAAAATAAAATGGTTTATGTTTTAACTCATTACCAACATTAAAAAAATTATTGTTCCAAAAATCTAGGGTGAGCCAAGATTCAGACACATGTATGAGTGTTTAAAACTCCTCCATAATCCTCCTCAAATAACATTATCCCTCAGAAAGGCGTCAATCATAGCATAAAACTTTTCATTTGCTTGGATTTAGACTACTCGTATTCGTTCACTGATGGAAAATAACTTCCCACTGTTGTGCAACACCCCACAAATTATGTTCACATTTTAAAATTTCCTTAATCTGTTCAATAAAGTGTTTTAAAAATTGTAGTCGTCAGCAGTAAATGTGTTTTAAAAAAGTTCTTAATTTCTATTAAATATTTTGTTCAATTTTGATGTGTGAACTTTTCTTTGAAAAATGGGTTTTTATAATGGTTATATCTTTTTCTTTAGTCAGAAAAATCCAAGGAGTTTTCATATTTTTGTTTGTATATTATTTAATACATTTTAGTTTTAACCTAACAGAGATTGATCTAAATATCATTGTAAGATTAATTTTTATAAGATAAAAACATGCAGAGGGAGGTTTATTGAAAGAAATTTACCAAAATTGCCGACTTATGTTTTTTAGTTTACCGATAACTAAACTTGACTTGTTGTTCACAGAGTCGAGCCAACAGTTCGAGCCGGCTGGAGCGAGCGCGGGAGTGGGGGGAGAGGGACAGCGATGGTACCCTGCCCCGCCTGCCACAACGGGGGTCAGCCGCCACCACCCCTACCCCTTCCCGTCCTCCCTCCCGCCGCTCCTCCCCCCACCGCCACCCCACGCCCAGCATCTCTCCGTCCCGAAGCTCCCTGTCGTCTAGCAAGACGGTTGTCAATACTAAGAGTCTCTCGTCGGCCAGCTCCGGGTACAACTCCCTCCCGAGGTCGACCAAGAGTCCTAAGACTTCGAGGCAGTCGTCCGCCACGCCCACGCCCAAGAGTTCACCGGTCCACTCGGCTGGCAACACGGGTTAGTGTTTTTGTTTTTTTAAGCTATTTGATAATGATAAGAGAAGTCGGTCCTGTTAAAATAGGTTAACTACTTTTACTTACAGACTTACTACATTCCTTGATTGTTGCCACTTTACTCACGATACCCCGCGGTTATTTGGTAACCAATCCATTGTTTACACTTGCCCATCGGTTATCTGCCATTTTACCCACACTTATCCGTTCTATCCGTTCCATCTGTATATTTTGATGAAAACCAATCTGTTGAATAACAAACAACAAAACTCAGATATTTTACAAATTCAGTAGAACCTCGATAGTTCGACACTTTGTGGACTTGTGGAGTGTCTAAATATCAAAATGTCGAACTATAGGAAGTATATGGAAAAGTTTATCATAGAGAGTTTAAAAATTATGAGTTTAATTTTGGAAACACTAAACTTTAATGAAACAATAAACTAACTGAACTTTAACATATATTCAAATCATTCGCCAATTGGTTTCCATTTTCACCTTTGTTAGACTCCAACATGGACACTATCGGTCGTTACTGACATCTTAAGTTGTAACAAATATTGTGAAACAGTAAGGAGTGTCAAACTATCGAAAGGTGAACTATTGAGGTTCTACTATATGTATGAATAGGTTCAGCGCATTGATATCGTTACAGGGAAGAGCAGTGACCTAATGAATGCTCATTGTGCTGTTCATGAACTATGTTATAAAATACACTCATCACTGAATAGCATCCCACCTATCACTTACTTCTCCTAATGTTCCAAACTCATGACCAATCCACTGTCTATAGCACTATATTTTTATCAGCTGTGTTAACAATAGGAGGATTTTTGGAATAGCATGTTTTAGAGTTAGGACTCAACTATGTATTGTCTTAGGATGGTTGCACACCAAAGTGGACGCAACTTGACAAGACGCGACAAAACATCTTAACTCTTTGCGAGCTACGGTAATAACATAACACAAGTTTAAATAGAATGCCTGCACAATACAGCGATCACGGCAGTGAGTGGGTATTCCATTTACTCATATAATGAATTCGTAAGATGTTTTGTTATGTCTTGTTGCATCGCGAACGTTTTGGTGTGCAGCCAGCCTTAAGGTGGAGAAGGGCACAAAAAGTCATGGGTTTTAGTAACAAAGGTTGAATTTGATTCTGATGTTAATAAGCTGTCTCCAACCCTTATTTCACAGGGATGAAATTTTCCATTTTTGTATTGTTTTGTTAATTAGGAGATAAAAAACTTTCATTAATAATATCAGATACACATAAAAAAATATATAAATTTGATTGTTAGAAATAAATTCTGACAAGAAGCTCAGCTTAGTATTTCCTAAGTAGGCTATAACAAATTTAAGTAATTTTGTTGGACACACTATTTATAATATTTTATTTGTCTTGTTATAGGAAAGAGCTCCATCACTCTTCAAGTTTCCACAAACCAGAATAAAGGAAATTATTCAAGCCAGTGTGACACGAACATCGGTGGTTTTATCTCTTCTTTGAAATCATCAGTTGAAGAATCAACAGACGACAACTCAACGACTATGACAACCACAATCAACGGTGCCAATACTACTAAGATATTTGTTCAGCAACAAAATTCCCCAGTGCGCTCTATCATAACCTTCGAAAATGGATTAAAGAAAAACTCTCAAAACACTGACCTCATTATCCTAAACGGTGGTAAACCTGGTGATTCTAATAAAGGTAATGACAAAGAAGGCAACAACAAGAAAAACAAACCTAAAACTGAAAGGCCTACATCGCTCTACGCAAAGGAAGTTGTCGAAGATACTAAATCGAAGGAGAAGATTTTTGGCCAGCTTGAAACTCAGCTGAAAATGAAATTCCCATCTTCAGAAACAATTCAGCTTGAGGAAAAACTTCTGACATCTTCAAAAAATAACAAAAACTCACAAAAAAGGCCAGTTTTTGATTCAGCAAAACTCGCAACGGGGAGTTTAATTGACGTGGCTAACCTTGAATCAGAACTGAATAATGTGAGGAAAGCGTCAATCTCATCAACACCTTTACAGTCTTACAACAAAACGGAAAATCTCAGTGTGAAGAATCTCTTAAAAGAATCAGACCCTTTTTTACCTTTGATCATAAATAAAGAGGCAAAAAACTTCAACAGCAATCCGCCAAGCCCGACGAAACCTTACCCGAGTGAATTATCGCCCCCTTCAAATCCTCTCTTTAACAGCGACTTTATGAAGCTAAACGGCAGCATGAGCACGCAAGATATTGTGGGGAAGAAGGATGCAAATACCGAACTGGGAACATTTCCGAGCCTGAGCGACTTGTCTCTTCATTTTACCTCCATCGCTGCGCAAAACATTCTGAAGGGAGTCAGCATAAACTCTATTGACACTCTGGTAGAAGTTAACATGGCTGCTGAGAAACAAAACAACTGCGATGTCACGGTTCACACGGACTTCGGAGTGGTTTAAATATTCACAACTGTGATTTCGTAAAACCACAGTTATTAATTGTATTTATAATTGTACAAATTAACGTTAATTAACTTTTAGTGTAACTGACTATGAGATGCCTTAATTTAATTGCCATATTACTATTGGGTTACCAAACCTGCTAAATTTTCTGTGATGAGCATAGGACAAACCAGTGAAGAAAAATGATGAAATAATGAGAAATCACTAAATTGCACGATTTAGTATTATTGTAGACACTCTACTTAGAGATCAGTAAGTTGTGAAGTGCACAAAGTAGTAACCATAGTATCAGATTCAAAATGGGGAAAAATTACAGCTTGGAATAGATTAATTTTTAAAATATCTCAGTTTAAGAAAGGTTTTGTAGTCCTTCTTTGTGTTACATATTACATTACCAATGTAAAAATAACATAGAGGGTACACCATATAGTTCAACAAGACATTTAAATCAAAAAGTAGAATAACATATTTTTGCAATACCTGCTTTAAAAGCACAGTGTAATTTTAATAGATTGCTTTGATTTCCTAGCATTTATGAACTAATGTAAATACTTAGGAAATTACAATGTATAAAGTTATATATTTTGTAACAATTGCAAAATGAGAAATACGTATGATATTTCTGTGTACACACTCTTTGTACAGATAAAGTTTGGTTGGATCCTTACTGTTTAGAACACATTTTAAAACTTCAATTTTTTATTTATACTTTTTAAAACTAAACTTAATGTTTATGATTAAGTGAATTAATGTTTCCCTGCTTTTTATTACTTTTATCACAAACACATAAATTTTACTTGGCAACTTGATAGATACCTATATAAAATTTAATTTATTGGTTTTAGACAAAACTAGATTTAAAATTAATCTACATAAAAATTACTCTGATGTTTATTACTATTTAAATAGCTCTGAATCTGTGTTAAATTTGATTATTTGTATTTTTATGTTAGCTGTGTCATAAGAGAACTCCACAATCAAATAACAATCAAACGTTCTGTAGATAGATAAATATTTTATTACTCACAATGCTGCATATACACTTAGCCTTAACTGATAAGTAAATATTTTTTATTTTCCTTGAATTAACAATGCAATATACCCATATACTATTATTTTAGTGTGCCAAAACCCCAAAATCAAACACTGCATAGGGGGGACTAAGATGGTCTTTTTTAATAGTAATAATATTATTTATTTTAGTTAAGTTGTTTGTTTTAAAGGATATGTTTATAAATGGTAACTTATCTACATTTCAATCACAACTTTCACAATGCAATCTCTTGTTACAAAATTTTGTTGCTTGAAAATGTAAACAACAAACAATGACGAATTTTATACACCCACATAGTTTATAAGTTAAACTGATCAACCTAATATTACAATGGTTTTCTGTAACTTAAAAATCCTAATTTTATATATTATGTCAGTTTTTGTTTTCTTTAGTTATAATTTTAGATTGTCTCTGTTGTTTTCTTATTTTAACTGTACACTGTTTTTGTAAATACTCTTAAGGTTGTAATAAATAATCTTTATTGTAGCAACGTTATTTTTATTCTTTTTATGTTTCGATTACCGCCCTGAGTTTAGTTTAAAAGCTTCCTAAATAAACTAATGAATCTGCAAAGTTCATAACAAAAACTTGTGATGATTAAAAAATATTTTATCAAAAAAATATGTGGACATACACGGGGCCGGATTTAGGCATGGGTCACATGAACTGGGGCACGGGGCAGAAAATTTTCAGGGGTCGGCAGATTTTAGGGACTAGTTAAAATTATACTATAAAATGAAGAGTGGTCCATGCAGACTATGTGGTTTCACTCAGATTTATACACTGAATAAAACTTGAAAAGTTCTATGATTTTTTTAAGCAATAGATAATTTCTTGTCTGATTATGCGTTGTGTGAGCATCAATAAGAAGGTGGCGTGAATCCAATGTACACCCATGTACCAATGGCTCCATGACTAATTATATTAGGCAGGGCCTCTTGCCCCCTTCAACGTATCCACTCTGGCCAAAATCAAAATTCCGTAGCTCATGCTGAATATCCCATTTCATCCCACTTATTTTTAAAATATAACGTTTTATTCCACTTGTGATTTGAGATGTTTATCTCTAATGTTTATGTTGTTGAACTCTAAACCTCCCAGCAATATCCGACTTAACTTTTAAAACAAAAATCCAGCAATGTCATGAAACCCAATTTTTTCATTTTTATTTGTAAATCAATTTTTAAAGCAACAATTTTTTTGTTTTAAGAACATTTTCCCTCCGACTATACTACAAAAGCTGCGATCACAAGCACGCTTATCAGGATTGAGATTCGTTGTTTTTTTCCTCGTAGCTGATTTTGGTGATTCCATTTTGCCTGCTAATCATATCAATCTACCAGGTTTTGAAGATTAGTTTTTAGCCACAAATATAAATTAGTTGATTTTAAGTTCTTTAGTAGTTTTATTATTTATATGGCAATTTCTATTTCTAAGGACATATGGAAGAAAGAGCTATTAATTATTCGGGTGGACCGATGTTACTTGGGTGGACCAGAGGTGCACTCAGAAAATAATTATTGGGGGGGAGACTCTTTTTGGTCCCAGGGCCAACCAATGGAAAACTTTTAAAAATTCCATAGAAAACCCGGTTTTTAAGGCATTATTTAAGTTTATTTTAGCTCTTTGAATGAAAGTTTTGAGTAGGGATCGATTATAGGAATGAATGATAAAACCCAGCAGATTTAGACCAATAGCTTCGGGCGTTGGCTATTCCAACCAGCAAACACTGCGAACCACTGGTTCCAATTGCACTACATCCCTCCTCTAGTCACCACCGTGTGGGCGGCAATTTTTTTCCTTTTAAAACACTGCAAAAAATAATAGTTCGGATTGAAAAATTATAATTTTTCATACTGATATTGATCACGTAATGGAGGTGACTATGGTGTTAATTTGATGTCTTACACTATCCTTGGACATTTGGGCCGGAAGAGGGGGGAGTACACATGGTGGAACAGCATGGTATAGTACAGCGTGCGCTGTCTCGTGGTGGACCGCCCAATCACAGAAACTGGCAGAATAAAAGCCATACCTGTCCTTCTTAAAAGACTCAGTGTTTATTGATAAAACTTAGTTTCAGTATGCCAATATAGGCTCACCCACAGCAAGTAGTGGTGAGTGATCTGTGCATTCCCGCTCAACACAAAAAAGTAGAAACTGAGAAAATGGCGTTTAAAGCAAAACATGCACATCCATACTTTCACAGTCTCCATATTGCTTGTTTATATCATGAAGATTTATTTTTTATCAACAGAGGGACAAATATTGATTACATTTCTTCAATGGTATTAGCCTTAAAATGTATATTTTGGATATAAAATGACGCTTAGCTCCCTTTGTCACCACTCAGTTTCAGTTTGATCACTGGTTTGATGTTGCATACTTCATAAATTATAGGTGATTAGGTCAAGGCACAATGTGATTTATTTACTTTGGCGCTCTCCTTATGGGCTCCCAACACAGTGTGCTGCACATAAGTCAAGTTTGAGTTTGGCACTGAGCCAACACGTGGTTTGACATTGCTGCCAAACTAAATTTTGTTTAAAATAAAATATCCCCGTAATTTTCCTGTTGTCTAGACTACTTTGGTTCGATTTCTCATGCCTCAAAGATTTAAAAACAATCATAGCCTAGAATTGGCCAATTTTGTTGCTTAAGCCACTTTTTGGCTTTCTGCGCCTCAGATAACACAGAATATCTTGGCCTATGACATACTCCACTTTTGTATTAAAATTGGTAAACATACTATGGGACTAAAAACAGTCTGCAACTTCGTCACAACTCCATTTGTTTGAGCCGTCACAGCCTGCCTGTCACAGCCTGTCACAGTTCAAGATATTCCGTGTTACCGTATTTGTAAATAAAAGTGAACATTGTCATAGGATCCAATTGAATGTCACTGAATGTACTTTAACATGTATCACTTTGCTATTTGCCATATGCCATTTGAGATGGAACAAAATATATTTAAGTTTAGAATAATATACTTCTCTTTTTATACCATATGGAATATGGCAGTGGTTCCCAAACTTTTTTAACCCATGGCTCCCTTTCAGTACAAACATGGCTTGGCGGCGCACTTAAAATAATTGACTCATTTTGGATTGTATTACATTACAATTACATTTTAAATTTATCTTTTAAACAGTTAACGGTCAACATATTCTTACATAGCACTTTAAATAAGATTGTTACTATAATACAGAATTCAGGATCTTAAACATTTCTCACAGATTGGTCAGTTAGTTAAAGCAAGAAATCCACTCTAGCCCGGCGCGGCCTCCGTTACCGTCCGGCACCGGCGAGTCCCAACAACATTGGACACGTTCACGATCATCCACCGCAAAAGCGGTTTGATTATGTTTTGCCAATCACCTGACTAATTCCAGACATTTTATTTGTTGGATTTGTCACGTGATAGGCAAAAACGTAAACAAACCGCTTTGCGGTGGATGCTTGTGAACGCCCTCATTGCTTTGCATTGATTTAAATGGGCGGTAACCCACTATACCCGTCCGGCACGGCTCCGTACCGTCACAGTCCGTAACCGGCGGCGACCATTGGGGGCATTTTCCCCGACCGGCAGACTCGTCAAATTTTGCTGTCGACTTCCAACCTTCATTGCGGTTACATCGACAGTGCCGTAAGAGCTGCGTGTACAATGAGTACGGATGAAATGTTGATGGAATTTACTGTGTTTCTCGGGGAACTCCAGTAGCTGAAGCAACTCATAAAACTTCTGCTGTGACATAAGAAAGTACAAAAATAATTTCACGTCGTCTTTCTTCAAATCTTCAAACAAATTGTGAAATTCGCCATATTCTTTTCTTCTCTTGAAAATTTCATGAATCCAGAACTTATGCTTCTTTCTCTTTAATCCTTCCTCTTCGTGGCCACACGCCACGGCTATCACAAACAACTCATCGTCCGACGAACTCTCCATTGCAACTGCTGTATTTAGCACCGTTGGTGACGGAGCTTACCGGGCCGGCGATGGACAAGTGGGTTTGCGCGGGAAAATCAACGGCCATCGCAAAGTTTTCTAGTATCCCTTTTTGGTAGATGACGGCGGCGCACCTGGCACTAGCTCGCGGCGAACCGGGGCGCCGCGGCGCACAGTTTGGGAACCGCTGGAATATGGTCCAAATTCTGCCCAATATCACTGGCCAGTATTCCCAGTTTAGAAGGATATAAAATTTCTGATAATAGAATGACTCTCCCTTGTTATATTTATCTTTTTGTTGACAGTTTCAATATGGCAATGTTGTTCAGAATTAATTAGAAGTGCAGAATCAAACTTAAAAAATTTGACCATATGTAGTCTTGGCAAAGTATATTTGTGAACCCAATGGACACCAGCCTATGAGACATAACTACGCAGTGCATTTCATATGCACGTGCCTTATTTGTGACTCTGTGTTTGCAATGGTGAGCCACCCAAAACACCTGCTTCATCAAGAGCCTCTTCTTCCAAACAAGTTATTTTGAATATAGAATACACAGCAATCAATATTTTGTTGATGTTGAAACTCAATTCTCGTCACGCCTCTCACTGAAAGTAGGGTTTATAAGACACTTACATCAACGTTTCTCCATTTCAGATCAACCTTTCATCCCAGGTAAGTTAACCAAAATTTGTAACACTTTATTTCTGAGAACTTAATATTCTACATTTTTTATTCGTGGATGTTAGTGTCTACAGTTGGGATTTTTTATACTGACTGTCACTTCTGGTATAAAAAGAAATGGCCGATTTTGTCTAATGTGAGATCCTCCTATTGTGACATGTTCCTAACAAGAGGCAATAACAACCCACCACATAAAACGGCCAACACATGTTACAAAAACAGTAAAGATTTAAAATTGCAGTTACTTAAAAACTTTATTCATAGAGCATTTGAGTCAATCCCGATTCTGTCTATTACCCTAAAGAGCAATTCTAAACAGGAAAGACAATAACTCCATTATTTGTAATTGAGATACGAATACAACATATTCTAAACCTATTGGACCAAAAATACCATAAAAAATTATATGGCAAACAGCTAGGTCTATAATCACTATTTTAAGACAGGGACCTCGGACAAGTTTAACATTGCTCGTATGGGAAATAAATCCAGCATGGCAGCACTAAAACGTAAAACTAGGATTTGTGTACCTACGTCAAGTATATGTTTATCTGTGGTGTTTTAGAACATACTGCGTTTACCGCTAAACGAAAAATTGAATTTTCATATTATTTTTAATGGTCTAAAGTTGATAAAGTTTGAACCATTATAGTTTAATACATAGTTTAATGGATTCAACTATAAGAAATCCAAAAGCAAATAAAAGAGCCTAAGTATTATTTATCTTTTATTACAATCTCTTCTTTTTTTACTGAATAAAGCCACTAAATGGGAGCGGACAAAGAACTGCAAGAACGAAAAATGGTTTATATTACCTTGTCCGTCAGTGATCCAAATATATCCAGTAACAGGCGACTGGTTTCGAGGGTTTAAAACCTCATCATCAGGCAATTCAAAAACATTTTCATCCTTCAGAGAGTTTGTCAATACATAAAAAGTACATTAAAAAGACACACAACACACGAAACATTAATACAGGTTTGGCCAAACGAATTTACTACGATCCGGCGCGGGTGGATGTACAGTCACGACTTGTACATCCACATGACTGTACATCCACCCGCGTCGGATCGTAGTAAATTCGGTTGGCCAAACCTGTAATAATGTTTCGTGTCTCCGTGTGTTGTGTTTGTTTTTAATGTACTTTTTATGTACACCTCAAAACCGGTCGCCTGTTACCAGATATATTTGGATAACTGACGGTCAAGGTAATATAAACCATTTTAGTTAATCACGTGATCCAGGGCCAATTACCTTAAAAAATGAAACTGCAAGAAGTTCTGAGAGGAGCCCTCTAATGTGCATACTACAGTGCATAAATACCCTCTCTCATAAACGTCTTAGACATGACATTGCTCAGAAATTTTAACTTTTTCAAGCAAGGATAAATATTTCTGTAAATCTTGACTATATATACTCCTAACTCCTAAAATTATAATATAGTACCATGATATACCTTAAAGATTTTCATGAGCTGACACCTTTCAAACTCAATCAGCGTAAACATTGCCAGATGTCGCCCTGGGGTGTGTTTCTCGTTGCCCTCGCTGCTTCAGTGACTGCCGAAGTTCCGTCCGACTCTCCGAAGTGTAACGCCGCCAATGACGTCACGCTCAAAAAAGCTTTCCCCGACCCACTACCCATAGATCTGCTGGGAGAGGTATGCTCTACGATTGAGTTTTGATACAATCAAAAACTCCATTCCCATTTGCCTTGAAATTATTTGAAAATTAAGATTAAACTAATTCTTATACAAAACTACTGCATAATTGTAACCATTTTAATTCAATCCCAAAGCGTTGATATGCCTTGATTCGAACTAATATCTGCTTATGATTTTTTTCACTTTTGTTTTGTTTTACAAAAGCAAGGGCCTTTGTTTCTACAAGCCTTAGAGTAGCTCTAAGCTTACAGGGTTTTAAATCTATTACACCTTGGGGGATATAGGTAAAGAAGTTCCATTGTGCAATAGGTTTGTGTAAAAATAAAATAAACAATATTGAAGTTAGAAATAATATGGTTTTAATTTCAACACAACTTGTTCTAAAAAAAATTACTACAATTGAATTAGCCAAAGAATGAATGTACCATCATTTTTATTTTTGTAATATTACACAAATTGTTTTGGGGTATTAAGTGTACTTTAGAAATGATGATTACTTTGGAATTGATTTTGGACATATACTTTTGAATTCGATTTTATTATTTATTTTACTACAGTAATCTGTTACAAAAAAAAATATATAACATCACGATGGCATACAAAATATATGTAAGTAAATTATTCAGCACCTCATCACAATGCAAGTTGTGAGTGTTATGATGAACACATATTCTTCACATAAGTTCATATTCTTCTTTTGAAGAATATGAACTTACACAACTTCTCAGTTGTTCATGCAATTGTCCCATGATGTTGCCCATAGCTCCAGCCTTTATTCTGTGCTCTCTTTTAGACCTCTAAGCTAGGACCATGGAGCGTTTTGACCGTCACAGCCCCCAACCTACCACTACTCAAGGCCCAGCAGGAGGTCTGTACCAACTACCACGTTCTGAATGATAAAAAGAGTGTAACGTCTCTCAGGAAGATGGTGCCGTAAGTATGATTCCCGTCCAAAACGACCTTTGCTCTCAACTAATTTCAAAACTAGCTAAGATGAAAATGAATTCATGTCTATTCATGTCTAATTCAATCCTAAGACATCCAAATGAGTTAAAAATGTATGTAATATAGATAAGAAATTTAGCAGCTGAAATAGTTACGAGCCAACTATTTATTGATTGTGTCTTGGTTAAATAGTTTTACTGTTATATAAGTAGAATTTTTTACACCCACCATCATTTTCTAGATGCGTGTTTTCCAGAGCTATCACTCATTGTTTAAAAATACTTATATAAACTACCAATACCAAATTAATCGAAACAGGCCAATTTCATACAGTAAGCATCAAATAGATAGAAAAATTTAAGAAACAAAGATGATTGTTTCTACTAATCTAAGCCAAATCCCCTTATTAACTTTAAAAATATCAAGGTATTACAAAAAAATCAAGGTAGGAATAAATAATTTTCAACCAAAGTACTGTTGTAACCTTGGTAACAATTTTATCTAAATAATTTAAAATTTAAATCAATATTAGTTGATTTAAAATTTACAAGATAATCTTACTGTTTATAGTAAGTTATAACGAGAAAACTATTCTTCAAATTAAATTTTCAGAAACCCCACCAAACACTTAAATGTGGCTGCGGCCGTAAGAAAATCCTTTGGATGCTTAACTGTTATTGAACTAGGACCGAACCATGACTTCTCCCCAAGAAGATGCCATGTACTGATATTCTGAGAGTAAAAAAACTCATTTTTCTACTGTTAATTGAGAAATTTGGAAAATAAAATAATGATGAAGGGCTTGATAAAAATGTGGGCAGCAAATGATTCTCTTATTAGTTAAGGTAAGGATTTACCTTTCTTTGGGAGAATTAATCATCTGTATCATCTGAAGTCTGACTCCTGAAGAACTGATCACAAACCACTTTATTTTATCCAATGATTATTCTTTTCTCAGAGGGGCACTATCACAAACGTTCACGATTGTAGAGAAGGATGACAAGTTTGAGATCACCAGTGTTAGTAAGTGTTCATTCTAGTAATATACTTTTGTTACTTTATTATTCTAGTTTTCAAAGGGAACAGTTAACATTTTTATCTCCCCACTTAAGTCAACCGAGAAAAAAAAAAAACATTTTCAGTGATGAAATAAAATAATAGAAAAGTCCAATTGCAAATAATGTACAGGATTCTAGCTCAGGACCAAACCGGAGTATAAATATTATATAATGTACAACCAAACTAATTAGTGTTCAGCATGTATTGAAAGTGTCAAAGCTAGAAGCAAAACTTTATATTAAAACATAGATTGGACCGAAAATGGTCATTATTGGTAATACTTGTACTTAATGTTAATGTTTTTACAGGTAATCCCAAGAACAGCTTCACCGCTTACGCAATCTACTTCAAGGATGGAGTCTCAGTAGTCTCCAAGTGCTGCAAAAAGTGTGAGTACGCAAACAATTTATTATACAAAGCTTGTAATGGGTTTGAAAAATAATATGTAAATTAACAAAATACAAGAAATATGTATTTGAAAATTTATAAACTATAATCCTGATTGCCTGAAACAAGGTCGGATATGGGGAGAACTTGGTTAGAGGAAGGTGGGATATATGAGATTTTCTGTAATACTTATTGTTAGGTATTAATGTATTGACCATACATTTAGTTGTTTTAGGCTCATGGGCGGAGTTTCGGGGGGGGCCTGGGGGGGCCGGGCCCCCCCAAAAATTTCAAAAATGTTATGTAAAAAACAAAGTTTACGAGCTAAATAAAATTATCCATTCAGCTAACGTTCAAAGTTTTATCTCACTTTAACTTACTCTAAAAATAACACTATTTTCTATATTAACATTTTTTACCTATGTTCATGTACGATTCTGAAAAGTAAATTAAACAACAATAGATTATCATAAATTAAACACTGTTTGCGCGAACTACTAAGTAAGGATATTTCGTAGATCGCCAAGGGAAAATATAAACTTAGGCCCTACAGTTGGCACAACTGACGACCGTCAAACTCAGGTGGGTAGGCGCCGTGCCCCGCTACGACGCTTTAGATAATGTATCTTAAAAATAGCTTTATTTTACAGTTAATGTAAATTTTCTTTACATCCCTATGTCACTGGACTTTTTACGCATCCGTAGGCTACTATCAACAGAGTTTAACCTTAGCATCACGATACATTGTACTCATGAATGAACTCATATGAACTTTTTTGGTTATTTTAACCCAATTAACCCTGTTGTGAAGTTTGGTGACGTACTTTAAAAACATCCTGTATATGATTTTTTAAAATCAAAATGTTGTGCATCTACTACTTTGGCAATCCTTTAGTTAAAAAAATCATTAAACTAGTTCAAACAGGTAATCACTTATTGGTATTCTATAGACAAAAGGAGCGCTAATGCAGTTCCCCATTCCTATGGGTTTCATAAAACCTGACCGCGATGAGTGTCATGACTGTATTTGTATTCCTAAAATATTTGTTCAGACTGTGCTATCCACCATATGTGTTTAGCCTACTTCGAACTTCGTACGCCACAGCCTAGTTAAAGATGGTTGTGTGTCAACCTGAATATAGAGGATATTAGGGTATTAAATGTCCTTTATCACTCACCCCCGGTGGCCCCCCCCAGCAATCAGAGGTAAACTCCGCCCATGTTTAGGCTTTTCACAGTCCCTTGTTTTCTGTAAATTCTTTTTCATTAATAAGGAAAATAAGTTAATATTTTAATGATCAACATAAAATGTATGTGTTTCACTATTATTTATATTTATTCTAGGGATTTTTAAATTGAGTATTGAAACAGCTGCATCAACATAAGTTTCCTTCTAATATTAACAGTGCTTTTCACAATTACAGGCACTGGAGACGGTTACAACTTAGCCGTGGCGATTGCGGACTGTAAAAAAGAAGATCCCGCAGCCCACCAAGCTGTTATGGAGGTCCGGAAGAAACTCAACTCCATCAAACTCGATGTAAACATCGGTGAACTGGCTTCTTGCGTTGAAACAGTGGTATGATTGAATAATATATGACCGGTCATAGTCATTTATGTGATTGTAAAATTGGGTTTTTAAAATAAATTTGACAATTATGGTCTCAATGTTTGTGAAAAATATTTTGTATTCTTCCTGGAGCCTCTTTCTATTGTGACACCATAAATTATTAAAACAGGCATTTAATTCCTTCAGAGTTTCATCTAACATTTATGCAAAGAAAAAGTATCGTAATGTCACTATATGTCAATACGAAATAAATTAAACGAGTCTTAATTTAAGAGGACAACATTTAAATTAAATTTTATAGAAATTTACAACTTTACAGGAGAACCTTGAGCAGTGATTGATGTGTTAATTCGTAGCTGAAAATTCCAAGTTTTGTCAAACATAATTTGCTGCTTCCCAACTCCATCAGTATGATCGTTTGTAACAATTAAACTAAAACGACTGCCTTCATTGGTCTTTCTCAAGCATACAAGGTGCGTTGTTAATTTAGAAGATTAACTTCCAGATTATTCCACAGGCCACCATTATTTCCTTATAAAATATCTCTATGGGCCTAGATTTTGTGGTTGAACTTTGACTCTTCAAACCAAAACACAAAGCTATGCTAATTTCCTTTGTTCCCTTCATTTGCCATTCTTGATTTCATATTCAAATTTCACAGAAAATTAAATGATGAAAATGTACAGGTACACTTGAAAAGAGGAATAATAAAGGAAACCCCAATTACGATTCCAAAACAAAAGTTTATTTTACAATCTGCTAAATAAATAAAACCACTGTTAAAAAGTACTGAGTATAACTTTATACATTAAACATAATATTTTTACAAAATTCTCTTTATCTGAGAACTAAGATAGATGTCTAAGATTTTTAACGTATAGAAATGAAATAATAGTACAGTGAAGTGTAACAAAGAAGGCGGTCAAATAAACCTATTACAGAGAATATTTACAAACATTTAACAAAATGAAAATGTCCTAAGAATCTGATGATAATTGTAGATAAGCATATTTTAGTAGACTGATGATAGTGAGCCAACCTGATCTAAAAATAGTAAACAACAGAAACTATAATCACATCTACGAGAAAAAAGTGAAACATTGACATAACTTATGTTTTTTTACAAAGAAGTTCCAAGAGCTAAACAAAAATCTTTTCCTAATAAATTTTTTAAAGTGAAAAAACTATTTTTGATAATATTTGACATTATATTTTTCCTAATGTAGGCCTTAGTTAAAAAACTATGGTACATAGTTTACATATTACAATTTCTAACAAAATATTCCACTTCTAATACAACATTTAAATTGACAGTTCACTAAAAAATATACAAATAAACAATTAGTTGGAATGTGCACGAACCTAGCCACATTTAATGCGGGAAATAAATAGATGTGTGGAAATTGTTTGAGACGTAAAACTAAGACTTAAAAGTAGTTCTGAACTAGAATACACTAAGACGATTAAATAATTTACATAAATCTACAAAAGCACTTTACAAGGACGGCAATGCCTGATAGAAGGTCACTTTGACGGTAGGCGCGTAGTTTATGTCAGCCTCCATTGGAGAACGCTAGTGTCTTTGCCTCCGATGGAGATGATACGGGAGTCGTCGAAGAGGAACGCAACGTTGGTGACGTGGCTGGAGTGACCTCCGTACGTGTGGCACAGAGACTGGAAACACACGGAGAGTTTACGGTCAGACAGATAGTTGTGGATATGAAAAAACAAACATGTTTTGTAAACACATGCCTCAAAATGAAGTAGTTTTCTATATTGGGGAAGTACAATGTCTCCCTGAGGGAATTTTTGGTCCCTGAGTTTTTCTCCCTTGAGAGATAAAGGAAAACTTACAAACTCTTTGCAAGGAGGAAAGTTTGACTTTACGTAGAAGGTGGGAGAAATACATATATGTGTGTCAGTAACTGACAAATTTTGAAGGGGACCTCCGATTTTGATAAAATTTAGTATATAGGTGTAAGACCAGGTTTATTTTCATGAGTTCGCGAACTAGCATAATCGAGTTACGGGAACAGGGTTTCATGCATGAACAAAATGTTTTTTCCTCATCTATAAAAATTAAAAATAATAATTACAGAAATTTGACATTTACCTGCCTTCCAAAAATTCTCCTAAAGAATAATAATTCTTCTTCAATAGCCACTCTTTTAAATTTTTTTTGAATTTTGAGAGAGTATCGATATTTTGAATAGAAAATAGTAATTTATTGTGTGTTTTTGGCCCCATGTACTGAGGGGACAAATGGAATTTCAATGAATTTTTAAACCTAGTGTGATAAGAAAGGGTTTGATGGCTAAGCATGAATGTGTTAAAACTTCTTTTACCATTAACGCTACGTGATAAATATATGAGCTGTAAAAAGGTGAGGATTTCTAATTTGATAAAAATTGGCTTGCAATTAGTAATTTGAGGAACTTTTGCTATAATTCTTAAAACTATTTATTGTAAAATGAAAATCCTTTTGGCTTGACTAGCTGAGCCCCAAACAATTGGTCCATAATTCATGATTGAAGAAAAATATGCATAATAGACGGAATTTTGGGTTTCTAGATTTGTGGTATCCCTGATTACATGAAGAACGAAGGTAGCTGAGTTTAAGCATTTGGATATGGTTTCTATGTGTGAATCCCAATTTAAATGTGAATCAATTTTTATTCCTAGTTAGTCAAAAGTATCTTGGGTATTAGGCCTAATGGACGAAATGCTTAGGTTAGAGATAAATTTATTGTCCGAATAGGAGGCTGAAAATTCAATTATTTGTGTTTTTGACACAAATATGAATACACATAATGAATTCATTTATATTTTTCATTCATATATTTTCGTAGTAAAACATGCTAATGATTCATTGCACAGTGACTGTCTGAGATCCTTCAATTAACCTGCTTTTCAGCCTGAGGGCCACGAATGGTTACAGTAGTCGGAACATGAGCTTTTTGTCAAAAATATGACTTATTCAAATGAATAAACTGATGACTAATTTGCCGCTATCAAACTCTTCCTCGTTATTGTGAATCAAACCAAACTAATATCTACTGCACTAAATTTTCAAACCGTGTAGACATTTTTGTTAAGGAAATATGTACGAATAAGGCTTACTGCACAAAAGTAAAACCACACCAACTCAACGCAATGTTAGTTGGATAAAAAAACAAGTTTCTGGAATCTCTGTTAAGCCAATCTTTTACACGTTCAAACCATGTGTTATTGGCTTTAACGTATAATCGGGGCATGAAAAAGCTGTTGTTCAGTCATAGAACAACGTTAAAGGCAGAAAATACTTATCGGAAATTGTAATGACAGCTATCAAGGATGTTCATATAGCTTAGAAAGATAATGTAGATGCTGGTAAATTTAGTCTGAAGTCGTTGTCATGATGTAAAAAAGTGCCGAAAACAGCGTTGAAATGAATCACAGTCGAATGTTGAAGGCACCTAAGGAAGTGATGAGTTATCCAGAGTCAACTTCTTGGCAGTCGTGTTTGTGAGGTTTTAAATGTAGAATTTGACATTCTGAGAAAATGCACTATCTTACCCTGGGTTGTGTGACTGGGTATGAATAGAGTTTGACTTTGCCAAAGTCGTCGGCGGTGGCGAGCAGGCGAGAGTCGTGCGATCGCTCACAGGCGTTGACGTCCGTCCCATCAGCATTCTCCGGCCAGATTCCGACGGTGGAGAACGACAGGACACAGTTCTGTGACGCCCACTGGACGTCGCGCATCGAGGCACTCTGGGGAACTTGGCGGCACAGCCCGGCATTCCCTGGTGAATTAGGTTAGGTTGGATCATAAATTTCAATTTAAACAGATTTGATGTCAAGTTAGATAAGAGGGAAGAGGTTACCCAAGAAATTTACTTTAAATGATTATGAAGAAAAGTTCTTAGAAAACCTTATCCCTTAATTTCTGGCTGTTCAATGCTCTAACTGTTCATCATTAGCTTTCGTGACGAGCCCATCACACCAACTGGCATTGCACATTTTTTCTATCTGCTTTGGACCTAAGGTACTTTATAACCTTTTTTAACCAATAACACTTAATTTTCTATATTTATTGTCATGTGATAATGTCTGTCGTTTTTGTGTCATTTTATAAAACAAATGCAGTCAGACATGCTTAGTTTTTTTTATTAAATTATGATTCAATCGTTGCTATGATACCAGATGAAATTACGATTGATTAAAATTTTATAGATGAATCATGAATTGGTCAAAGATTTAATTAAGTATCTAAGGGGTAAAAAGAAGTGGATTTCTGGGCTCATCATTAGTGATTTACTTCATGCTGTAAGTGAGTAGGTTGAGCATTGAAAACGAAAATCATCTCTGTGCTCATATTCATTTTAACATCAACTAGAGGTCCATAGTAAATGGTTAAGTACTCATTATGACAAGTACGCAATTCTGTGCATGAATTCAACAGCGTCTTTTCATCATACTCAGAATCTTTTGAAACATTCCTCAATGCGGTTGTGCCAGTCAAGGTGATGTTCCATGAAGTGTAATTTCCACTTAATCATGTGTTTTAAAGTCAAACAAGTATGGGCAGACACAATTATTGGCTCTCAGAGGATAGAAAATATGCTTTTGTATTAGCTATTCAAAAAACCATTCCTGACTTAAAACTTAGGTAAGTTTTTAACTTTAGAATAACAAGATTTGTAGATTTTTTGAGCAGGTAAAAACGATAAAAAAATCAATTCCTATCATACTTTTAGTATGAGCAAAAAATCAGTAAAATCCATTACTTTTTTGTGGCTTCAACTCCGGACTGGAAACTAAGATTCTACAGCGATTCTTGACTATTGACCAGTGGACACTCGTTTTTTTGGACAGTATAAATTCTTAATCAAGCTATGGAATACTTACAGAAAAGCAATTCATAGTCGCCCGAGTTGCTTCTAATGTACTGGCTGTCAGCAGACCAGTCCAGATGCGTGATAAAACTCGAATGACCCTGCAAAAATGGATTTGTCATAGTATTATATGACACTATATTATAACCAACCGTTTTTTACAATATATATAAGTTTTATTAAAGTGTAAACGTTTACTATTATTTTCAATTTAACCTTGTTGGGATCATGAAACTAATCACAAAATATTAAGCCTACTGAGCAATAATTTATTAAAACATGCAAAAAAGTTCCGCATATCTTTGAACGATTGTAATCACAAAAATTAAAGCCATTATATTACCAACTAATTTAATATTCAGCACAGATTGATTCTTAACTATTTTTAAATTTAAAAACCCTTCACTGACTGTCGCCACATGCCAGTTAGCATGTGTGTTGGTTCTAAAGACAGCAAGGTGCTGTGACAGCACCTTAAGTAATATTTGAACCCAAAAGTAAAGAATGAAAGCAAGCACATCAACACAAACCATGTATGCAACCCACCAAAACAGAGATAAGCGCAGACGAGCTCCTCCTACGCTTCCGTTCACTCTGGCAGCATGAATATAAGCAAAGCATTGGTTAATTTTGCTAAATACTGTTAACAACAACAGCCACACCACTGACACTAACAGTTATCACCTAATTATGATTTTATTTTCATGAACATAAGCAGCTTAAAGCCATGGGAGTTGACATGAAAAACAAAGCAAACGCAAAAAATCAGATATTCAATTATCAATTGAGCTAAGCTTTAGCATTCTTTCACCCAATAACATATTGAATTGAAAAATACTGCACAACAAATTATGAAAACTAGTTTTTTTATGCCATGCTGGAAAGAAGAGTTATTGATTATTGAGAGGTTTGTATTTGTACCACACCTATCAACCAAGACTGAGTCTAAGCTTTATTTTAATCAGCTATATCGTCAAAAAGAATAAACAATCCAGTAAAAAAGTATTCAACCCTGTCCATTATGATTCAAATGAGATTGGCCGGATTCAAGGGAATTGGAATTGATGTAATTGTAAAGTGGCAAATAAATAATAAAAACTTGAGAAAAAGTTGTTGATCATAGCAAAACACAATAACAGCATTATTAAAGTTTTCATAGAATAATCATTATTTTCTAGCTTAACCTTCTCAAAAAGAGAAAAATGTTTAATACTTAAACATATTACAGAAAAATAGTGTTGGTTTAGCAAGCACAACCTAAGCTCCAGTTACCAGCAGTTCGAAGTGAATACAAATATTTGACCCCTTTTCCATTTCATTCTAACAAAACATTTTTTCTTATATTTGGGAATGTCACTCACCGTGCATCGTCCGACCCGGCTGTACTTGCGCATGTCTTCGCCCACCTGGTAGACGTAGATGTTGTTGTCCCGGGAGCCGATCGCCAGATACCTGCCGTCGGGAGAGTACTTCACCACCTGGACACGGAGAGGGGTTATAGTTGATCACAAGACAAAATTGGTCAAAGGTATGATCAATGATTAGTGGTTTGGAGGACTTATAACTTTTCAAAACGTAATTAGATTTGAATAAATTTATAACGACTGCAGAAAAGTTTCAAGGTATTTTCAGCATTTGGATTGTGTAGGGGTTGGGGCAAGATTAATCATGGTGTGTGATTCTCTATACAGTAAAACCTTTGACTACATACCTAACGGGAATAGATTTCTCGTAGCATAGGCGTGTTTGAAACCTATTTACGGTGGTGCGATCTTCTGCGGCGTACATGAAGTACAAGTGACATATGATAGGTAAATCAGTATTAACACTCTTCTTAACCAAGGATGAAACATTTATACCTGAAAGTACATTTTTTTATGTTATGGAAAATGTTTTTGCAGCACTGTAAATCCAGGTGAATAGTTACATTGATCGCAATGCCTCTAGCGCGGTGTACATGGAACTTCCAAATTTCGGTATCAAACAAAAAGCATTGGATGGAAAGTCTATTCACATTAATGTACATAGTCAATTGTAGAACCCTACAAACCTGACACAATGTGTGTTTGGCACTGTTAAGTTAACAGAATGTCGGGATTGGAGAGTGTTGAGTTTGGAGATGTCGAGTTAAGAGAATGTCAAGTTTGGAGAATGTCGAGTTTTCCGGAGCTGATATTACTCCAGCTGTTTACTTGAACAAACTTTGAAATATAAGCTCTCAATGAAAATCGGACCGCAGGGTTTGCTAGCGATGTGATATGGTTAAACTATTGATCAAACAATGTAATATTGTCTGTCAATGATGGCTGTACTACAGAAAAGTGCCTGTAATAGTGATGGAATTGTGTTTAGCAAAAAATTATCGTGAAATATCAACATTTTATTGAGCTACTGTAAAACAAAACACCACATATAGCAATTATGGTCACATGGCACACAGGCACAGAGTACACACACATACGCAGGTGTTAAGTTATCAGAATGTATTAGGGGACTCGAATTTGTAGGTTTTACTGCAGTATTTTCAACATCGAACCCCCTCCTTCTTTTATATGCTTTATATTCCCAAATAAAGTTTGAAGCTAAGGGTTTTTAGGTACTACCTAAAAAATGTTTTTAACTACTTGACATTTTTAAAATTTACTTGGGCTGTAAAAGTAAATTATTGTTTCAAAAACCTTGTTTGTTGCAAACACAAGTTTCAACTCCTAAATGAGCATTTTCAGGTAACCAGAATGTTAAAATTTTAATATTTTTATTTGAATTTTGTCAAAGAATTAATTAAAAGATGCGCATTAACAACAAATACATTTAACGTAACATTAATTTAACAATAACACTACAGGCGGTCTAGACTCGAACTTCTGCCAGCTGAGTCACTTGTCTAGTTTGCTATATTTTAGTGTTTGGTTAGTGTCTGTTGTCGCACCTGTATGGGCTCTGCGCCGTCAGTGTGCACCGAGTAGATCTCTCTGGTCTCCGAGTCCATGACCAGCCAGCGGCCAGTCACGGCCCCGATCACAATCACGCTCCCGTCGGGGGAGAACGCTGCCGATTGGGCTTGCTCCTGGAAACATACAGAAATCATCAGAAAAATGAAATTAAAATGATTTTTTGGTAAATCATTAAGTAAGTATTTTACTATGAGTTCTTTTGTGTTAAGACTCTTGTGGATCAAAAGTTAAAAAGTTGAACTCTAAGAAATCTAAGTTGAAGCTTTGTGATGAAAACAGAGCCTGCTTGCTCGGTTTTAAGAAAAACAAAAAAATTAGAATACAAACCAATTCACTAAACAAATCCAAGCCAGTTTTTGTCCATAAATATATTTTTTAGTCTAAGGATTCAGCACAGGATAACTCACAATTATCATATAGGCTTACTTTAACCATTTATTCTATTCAGAATGTTTTCTCATTCAGACATGAAATTATATTACAATTTTTGTTAAGTGAAAATATTTTGTTACTAAGGTAACCTAAAATAAAGGTCACCTAAATAAAGCTAAAATAATCATTTAAATCCTTCATTAATTTGAATGAATGATAACTTCTTCACACTTCAACATGGTAAGTAGTTCTGTTTTTAATATTGCTTGATGAAGCACTTTAGTAGAAATGACTTCGACAAGACCTATAGTCCGGGGAAATTAGCATTTCAATCTGACAAAATTAATAACAAAACAAAACCACTTGGGACGTGTTTGGCATGGTCCCCTGATCATTTTGTGAAAATTCCCAACTTTTCCCACTTTGGCATTTTCCGCCATCTTGGAAAATGGCGGCTAAAATATTTTACTATGTAAGCATTTATTTAAAAATTAATTGTACGATAAATATGCCATGTAAAAACCCCAAATAAGATTTATTCTACTCAGAAAAAGATTTACTACAAGAAAATGTGGTATTTATTGGTGGGATCTTACACGCCAAGGACAATATTTGAACGTAAACCTAAAATTTGACCAAATTTTCATGTTATATTTGAGAATTTTCTTTGTTTACTTAGATTGTATTGAAGATATGAATTTTGTCCCTTGACAAAAGTTGTAGCCAATAAAATTGTGTATCTTTTCATGTATAATTTTTGCACATTACTCTTAAAACAAACACTACAAAATATTTTAAATTTTAACTTTTATGTATTTTAGCAACAGGCAACGTAAAAATTAATATTTTCGAATGCAAGTACAACATCAATAACGTTTTGAAACCAGTTTGGACTTATTTGGCATGGTTCCCTGATCATTTTGTGAAAATTTCCATTCATTCCCACCTTGGCATTTTCCGCCATATTGGAAAATGGCGGCTAAGACATGTCATTGTGTAAGCTTTCATTTAAAAATCGATTATACGATAACAATACAATGTAAAAACCTCAAACAAGATTTATTCTACTCACGAAAAGATTTCCTATAAGAAAACGTGGTATTTATTGCTAGTATCTTACACGCTAGGGACAATGTTTGAACATAAACTTAAACTTTTATAGAATTTTCATGTCATATTTGCGAATTTTCCTAGTTTACTTCGATTATATTGAAGATATGAATTTCGTCCCTTTACAAAAGTTGTAGCCAATAAAATTGTGCATTTTTCATGTATTTTTGCAAATTACTCCTAAAACAAAGGCTAAAAAATATTTTAAATTTTAACTTTTATGTAGTTTGAAGACAGGTTAAAAACAAATTATAATTTGAGCAGGCAAATACAATGTTATTATCCTAGTGAAACCACTCGGGACTTGTTTGGCATGGTGCCATGATCTTTTTGTAGAAATTCCCATTTATTCCAGCTTTGCCATCTTCCGCCATCTTGGAAAATGGTGGCCAAGTATGTAATTATGAAGAATTTTACTTAAAAATTAGTTGTCCGATAACGATACGGTGTAAAAACACAGACAAGACTTTTCTCCTCGAAAAAATATCCTTCAAGAAATTATGGTGTTTATTAATGGTATCCACGCAAGGGTCAATGATTGAATATAAACTTGAACCTAAATTACATGTTCTTGGCTTCGTCTGAATTGAAAATATGAAGTTTGTACCTTTACAAAAGTTGTAGCCCATGAAATTGTGCATCTTTCCGTGTATAAAATTTGTATATTACTCTTAAAATATTTTAAGAAATGTTAAAAATGATGATATTAAAAATGAGATAAAAACTATTCAAGTACAATAATAACACAAAAAAAACACTGGGATCGTTTTGACATAGTGACCTTCTCAAAAATCAATAGAAATACATATAAAAATCAAAAATGTTTATTGTTGTTGGACAGGTACATGACATGAAATGGGCATAGTCAGGGGTGAATAAAACTACTTGTAACTAAAAATAATAAACTGCAGCCTATTAGGCTGTGTTGTCATTTAGGCCTAAAACAAGCTTGGTATACAAACCTCAAACAAGTTTCATTATAATCTCAACAGAAAAAATTCTATTCCTTGAATGAAAGTTTCAATTTTCAATTAGATTATTTATGTAATATTGTAACAGAATTGAACCAACAGAGGTTTAAGCTGGTTGTGTGGCACGTAATACTTGCCTTCAATAGACTACTCCACATGTTTTTTTATATATTTTTTTTATAGGAAATGTATTGACAAGTGCAATACATCTTGTTTAAGGGTTTTACATTTCATGGTTGATGTACAATTAATTTTAAAATATAAGTGTGATATGGCTAGGCCTACATTATTTAGCCATCATTTTCCAATATGGTTGAAATTGCCAAACATGTCAAAAAGGTTTTACTTAGTTACTAATGTTGTACTTGCCTGCTAAAATTATAATTTGTTTGTTAGCTGTCACCCAACTACATAAAGGTTAACGTTAAAAATATTTCTTAAAATATTTTAAGAGTAATATACAAATTTTATACACGGAAAGATGCACAATTTCATGGGCTACAACTTTTGTAAAGGTACAAACTTCATATTTTCAATTCAGACGAAGCCAAGAACATGTAATATAGGTTCAAGTTTATATTCAATCATTGACCCTGGCGTGGATACCATTAATAAACACCATAATTTCTTGAAGGATATTTTTTTCGAGGAGAAAAGTCTTGTCTGTGTTTTTACACCGTATCGTTATCGGACAACTAATTTTTAAGTAAAATTCTTCATAATTACATACTTGGCCACCATTTTCCAAGATGGCGGAAGATGGCAAAGTTGGAATAAATGGGAATTTCTACAAAACGATCATGGCACCATGCCAAACAAGTCCCGAGTGGTTTCACTAGGATAATAACATTGTATTTGCCTGCTCAAATTATAATTTGTTTTTAACCTGTCTTCAAACTACATAAAAGTTAAAATTTAAAATATTTTTTAGCCTTTGTTTTAGGAGTAATGTGCAAAAATACATGAAAAAATGCACAATTTTATTGGCTACAACTTTTGTAAAGGGACGAAATTCATATCTTCAATATAATCGAAGTAAACTAGGAAAATTCGCAAATATGACATGAAAATTCTATAAAAGTGTAAGTTTATGTTCAAACATTGTCCCTAGCGTGTAAGATACTAGCAATAAATACCACATTTTCTTATAGGAAATCTTTTCGTGAGTAGAATAAATCTTGTTTGAGGTTTTTACACTGTATTGTTATCGTATAATCGATTTTTAAATGAAAGCTTACACAATGACATGTCTTAGCCGCCATTTTCCAATATGGCGGAAAATGCCAAGGTGGGAATGAATGGAAATTTTCACAAAATGATCAGGGAACCATGCCAAATAAGTCCAAACTGGTTTCAAAACGTTGTTAATGTTGTACTTGCATGCGAAAATATTAATTTTTATGTTGCCTGTTGCTAAAATACATAAAAGTTAAAATTTAAAATATTTTGTAGTGTTTGTTTTAAGAGTAATGTGCAAACATTATACATGAAAAGATGCACAATTTTATTGGCTACAACTTTTGTCAAGGGACAAAATTCATATCTTCAATACAATCTAAGTAAACAAAGAAAATTCTCAAATATAACATGAAAATTTGGTCAAATGTTAGGTTTACGTTCAAATATTGTCCTTGGCGTGTAAGATCCCACCAATAAATACCACATTTTCTTGTAGGAAATCTTTTTCTGAGTAGAATAAATCTTATTTGGGGTTTTTACATCGCATATTTATCGTACAATTAATTTTTAAATAAACGCTTACATAATAAAATATTTTAGCCGCCATTTTCCAAGATGGCGGATAATGCCAAAGTGGGAAAAGTTGGGAATTTTCACAAAATGATCAAGGGACCATGCCAAACACGTCCCAAGTGGTTTTGTTTTGTTATTAATTTTGTCAGATTGGACCCCTATATTGTCATAACGGCCCCAGACTACTAAAGTTTTCTCTGTTAGAAACCCTTTGGATCAAAACCCTATTGCCAGGTAAATTGTAAACAACTTGGTTGTAGGATTCAATTCCTGCTCACAACCAAAACTGACCAGGTAATTTTAAAATTTAGAAAATGTTCCAAGTATGAATCAACATATTTTACTAGATATTGTACTGATGTCACTTGATCAATATAACCAATTGAACTTGTTCTCAACAGAAACAGAGATCAGGGAGATGGTTGTAAGGCAAATTGCGGTTTGCATTAGAATTGCAAAGTCTTTTAGCAACTTACCACCTTTTAGCTAATACAAGAATCTACCCAAATAGTTAAAACAACAAACCGCACAGACCTTAAATTAATAAAATTCAATGAAAACTGTTTGGTTGAATACTTGTAACTTTTTTTTGTGAATTGGGTTTCCGATTCATTGAAGTACAAAGAAGAGCAGGAAAAAATGTACAGGCCTTTTTCTCTAATAAAAATATGAAAATAAAGGCTGTTCTATTTATAGCGATGGGACCTTTGTTAAACGTTGAAATACAGAAAAAATTGCAATGTCAGTTCTCAACGTCATTCTTAAAAACAGAAAAATTGGTCGCAATTCGAAAAAGTGCTGCCATTAGCGAGTAGGCGGCATACAGCTGAGCATGTACACTAAAGCCTAAAGAGTTGTCCAGTGTCAATTTATAGGCAGTCGAGTTTATAGAGTTTTACCATTGACTTTTTACACTACGTGAGTAGATTTCTCATGGCATAGGCGTGTGTGAAGCATATTGACGATGGTGCAATCTCGTGCGGCGTACATCGAAGTACACGTAACATATGATAGATAAATCAGTATTACCACTCTTCTAAACCAAGGATGAAACATTTTATAACTGAAAGTTATGTTTATGTTTTGGTAAAATGTTTTGGCAGCACTGTAAATTCAGCTGAATAATAACAACATCAATGGTAGCGACTCTGGTGCGGCGTACACCGAACTTCCAAATTTTTGCCTCAAACTAAATGCATTGGATGAGAGGTCTATTCAGGTAGTGTACAAAGTCAATAGTTTTACTGTATGAACATTCTCAGTACATAAAAACTATTGTTAAAAGTCGACGGAGACTAACCGCAATGTCCTTGCTCCACACCACACTGCGCGACATGCAGTCCCAAAGCTGCACAATCTTGTCATAGCCGGCGGTGAGGAACTGCGGCAGAGAGGGGTGGGGGGAGAGGGCCCAGAGCTCATCCGTGTGGCCGAGCACTGCGGGGGAGAAGCCGACGTCCAGCGAGCCGATGAGCACGCAGTTGCGGGTCGAGCCGATGAGGAGTTGCGAGCCCCGGCCCTCGGACACGGTGCGGACGCCGCCCAGGTGCTCGGCAATCTGCAGGAGGAGGAGGTTAGAGATGTGCGATAAGTACAGTTGCAACTATCATACAACAGTGACACCAGGTGACCACTAAAGTGGCTCTGGGGTTTTGAGGTCAAACATTTACTGAAGCCTTACGTAACAAATTATATTTTGTAGCAATGAGCTAAAACATTGTAACTGTTATAACTATTACTGTTTTTTTCCATTAATGTGTTATTTCGTAAAAGTTAAGAATATAGTTTCTTGTAAGTCGTTATCCAAGAACAGCTCTGGCTAACTGTTCTTTTTTAACCATAAATGATAACAATTCCTAGGAACGTTTTAGCCCAACTTGTTATTGAGGAATGATTTATCGACTCAGTTAAGAATAACATAAAGATATGTTATGTTTATGGTTATATAAGTAGTACTTGTTGTGAATAAATATTACAGCTATTGTTTTTACTACAGTAAATCAAGGTAATTTTTCATTCGGTCGGGTCATTATTCAGTTCAGGAGTTGTTCTTCTTCATCGATACATTCTAAACGTTCTCAAATATTGTTATAAGTTATTCCGTTTTTATTAAATTGTCTAGATGATAACCGTTCATTACTACAAGAACGTTCAGTTCTTCTTTTATTACAGAACTGTCGAAATGATAATCGGTACTGTTCCCTAAGTCGTCTGTATAAAAACTTTTTAGTCAGTAACTCTTACTTTGTAAATCCGTCAACTATTATAATAGTAATTTTTTTAATTGTTACTAGTAACAATTGAGGAAATTGTTCGCTGATCACTACTACAACCATTGCAATAAGCACCAATGATGACAGCCAATTACAATGAGTAACATCATAAACAAGTACATTATTAAACCAAATACAGACCCGTTACATAATGAGTTAATTGTGATACAGGAGTCGTTTTATGATACAAGTCTTAGTGAATTCAATGAGATCTCGGCATTTGACCAAAGTAGTGTTACAATAGAAATTACACAATTCGCACATCAGCTGGTTGTTCCATTATGATTCATGTTTTAATTTTTTTAAGCACATAAGCTTCAAAAGGTTATCATCTAATATTAGTGAGATTGACGATTAGGTCAAGTGACATTGAGTATGGTTACGTTTTGGATCGGTGACCGCCTATCCTATAAATGGTCGACATATTTATCACTTTATTTTTACAACTTTTTACGGAACTTACGTTGGGTGTAGTTAAAATAGTGAATGCAACGATTGCATTCAACCTTCATAGTAAAATCTTTGCTTATAAAACTAATAAATATTGTCTGAAAGATAGTTTTCTAATGTCATTTTACTTTTAGCAGATTTCAATATGTTCCTCGTTTGTGGCACCACACTTATCAAAACCGTAATATACCTCTTTGGATGTCCTTGCAGCATGTCATGAGCAAATTTTACCATACAAACAACAATCACTTCTTCATCTTGAGTAACATCTCTATTTTTCCCATGAGGGTCTTACTACTTAAATTTCTCTTCGGGAGTCATCTTAAGAAGCTAGAGTGATTGCCCTTAAAGAAAGGATCATTGCTTGTGTGGCAACAGTCACTCTATACATGCTGGCCGAGACGTGGGATCAGTTTTGCGTTTCAATGAGTGCCATGTGATAAACAGGGCACACATTTAAGGGTGATTGGCCACGAGCCTAGTCTGGCAGCGGAGGTATTAGTTCCCCTCTCGCCGCTACGCACTGCCAGTGTAGCAGCGGCTTCAACATGGCAAAATCTTTAGGTTTCGATCCCAAACTAAGTGAATAAACTTGCCTGAGCCTCATAGCCGGTTGGCTGGAAGCTGCTGTCAAACTGTATGAGTCGACCATCCTTGCCCCCAGCTGTTACGATGCTGCCCTCCTTCAGCACACAGATGCTGAATATTGACCCCTCATGGATGTTGCGCACTATTCGTGCTATCGTGTTGGTACCTGAAAACACCAGATCATGCAGCTGTTGGTAGCACTGAGTAAAAGGTAAATAATACAGACTGTATTTTGTTTCATTCAACAGATAAATAGATTATTTTGGAAAACCTGTAGTAGCAATTTATTTGATCAACACATTTTTTACGTACCATAAAATTGTTATTGTTTCTAATAAAAGCATGAAAGCTTGGAACTAAAAAAAGTGAAAAAGATGTTGAGTTACAGAAAATAACATGATTTTCATTAACATTAGCAATGAAAAAATTAAAAATACCCAATTTTTAGAGAAAAGCTGCAATAGATGAGTAATTCCATCTTTTCATATCATCCACTTTTTACATCAGTGAGTCCCAAACTGTGTGCCATGGCACATCGATGTGCCGTGAATCAGACTAAGACATTCTTCTGACTTGTGATGGATTTCATGACTATTTATAAGAGTAAAATTTTAAATCAACTAAGCAAAGCGCTCAGCTCGGACTGTGCTGTTTGGGTTGATGACGAAGGCTTTTTGGCTACCAGTAAACAAAAATAGTGCAATGAGTAAAAAGACAATGAAAGCGTTGATGCCGTTTTCAATTCCTATGTTTGTGAGACAGATTTTTCGTTTATTAATTAAATAAAAAAAACAGGTTACAGCTTCAAGCAGTAGAGCAAGACATGAAATTGGCCTTGCTAGTTGTATAGCCTAAAAAATGAAAACATCTTTTTTTCATTTATCAGGAAATTACAGAAGGTAATACTTAGTTAAAATTAATTTAGACATTCCAGTAGTAGGATATGAACTTAAATTATCTTGAAAACATCAACACCATGTGTCATATTAAAAAATAATTTAGTAATAGAAAGCAAGATGTATTTCCTTGTAAATTCTGAGCTCTATTTCTACCTTCTACTGTACTTGACTAGGACTGGCTTGTTAAATAAGATGGAATAAATTACATTTTTTTTTTTAATGTAATGTTTTTTTCAATTGAGAGAGCACATTTTATAATATTTGTTTAAAATACAACTTAAGATGTAAAAGAGAAATAGGGAGTTATTCGGAAAGCATAGAACTAGGGATTGCTGGTGGGCACTACGCTACAAGTGTCACTATGTCACACCCACCTCTCCCCCAGACGACCACGTTCCCGTTGCTGTCTCCGCTGAGCACGTCGCCCGTCTGTGTGAATGCCAGACACGTGACGTACTTGGGCTTGTCCCGGGTCTCGAACACGCCCATCCGCTTGTAGAGGGTTCCGCCGGCGTCGAGGGCCCAGAAGCTAATGTGGGCCTTCCCGCAGGTCACGATACAGTTGCGGTCCAGGGGGTGGAACTCGGCAGCCACCACTGTGTCCACCGAGCACTGCGGAACAAAACGCGGTTAGGTTAGGTTAGGTTAAGCTAAAGCAAAGAAGCTATAGGTTAGGTTGGATGTAATTTATTAGTTATTTTTATGTTTATTGTGCTAGGTAATGGGGAGTTAATTTATAACGAATAAAAGGTTAGATGAATAACCATTAATATTAAACTTTCTTGCAAGTGTGAAAAGCCATAAACTTTGAATTGAAAATTTTATGAAATGTAAACGTGTACTAAAACGTGTAGCATTTTATGACCTTTGAAGAGAAAAGTTCCAAACTGTCTAACGTCTTGTTAAATAGCATCATTATTTATCAATCTTAACTTACAAGCTTCAACTGGTAATCTTGATTTTCTAAAATTGTCAATAATGTATAATGTACTTGTTAAGGACCTTCCGTTGTTGCATAAGGAGGGTTAGTAACTGTTAATTAAATGCATTCTAAAACCACACATTCTATAATTCATTGATTAATTACAAGTAAAGATTGTCACTTGTTCACACAGTGATTTTAAATTTTGTTTTAATTTTTGCTTAGAATTAACAAGCCAAAAATATAAATAAAAAGTGTGGCTAAATAAAAATATTTGAATGATTGATATGGGCAAAAAAATAAGAATTCTGCGGTACAGTACATTGAATCAGCCGTTAGCAACATTTGTAATGAAGCGAGATTCCTAACTAATATAGAATGACTAAAAACCTAATTTTATAGCTCACAGTCAAGTAATTTGAAGCACTATCACAAGAAAAAGTGTTTAAAAGTTTAAAAGTGACTTTCAGTTTTTGTCTTAAAAGTAGTCAATAAGAAAGTGGTCAAAGGTGAAAAGTGAGATCAAGTCAAAGCAGCATCTTCAAATCACTAATAAAACAAATCTAAACCACAGTCGATCCTATTCGGTCCCGCCAGTGGTGTGTACCGCGTACTGTGCGTACTTACCTTGGTCTCGGTGACTTTGTAGCCCTTGTCGCCCTTCTGCCAGTCCCATACGGAGATGTTATGGTCGTGGGCCTCGTCCACAGCGCACAGCAACGCCCCACCGTCCTGCGTGGAACAAAACAACAAGATATGGTCAGATGTGATCCAAATGTATTATATTCAAAATGTTGATTGTGAATTATATTAAACCCAACTGTAGTAAAAAGGTTCAGATAAAATATCATAACATGGCCAGTCTAAAAACAATGAATTGTGTCTTCTCTGTTCACAAATGTTCAAGTATATTGAGTAGCTGTATGGTTATACAGTTCACCATTGATTGCAAAGGTTACCGATTCTATACTGATTGGGTAGACAAAACAGGAGAAAGGATTCAGCTAGCTTACCTGAGAAGATTTTGTTCAGGCAGCATATAGATACACATAAAAATAAATATTTCGTGAATATTAGTGAAAAATGTGCATTTTTATTAGAGATGGACGAGATTGGATTTTTAGTTCGAGACAAAATGAGAAGGGATTTTTTAATTCTCATAAAATTTTGAGACAAGATCAAGACGGGATTTCTCTTCTTGTACGTAACGGGAAATGTGCGTTCAGAATTTGAATCTGATTTTGTTACATTGTTAAATCCTGATTTATGACAGATATTATATGAACAAATATTAAGTACCTTATTATAAATAACTCTTAAACATAGGCTCTTAAGATATAATGATAAGAGTAAGGATATAAAATTGAAATTGCAAAGTTTTCCAGACTGAAACGCCTGTCTTATTACAGGGGCGGATTAAGGATGTGATTTTGGGGGGGGCGGTTTCAAAAATATAGGCCTTCTTTTTTGCCGTGGATAAGAAAGGTGTTGAATGAATAAGAATTGTTGGGGGGGGGGGGGGGGTATTTTAAACATGTTTTAAAACAAGTTAAAAATAATGTTTATTTCCTATCATATAGGTCTACCATATTAATTAAATTAAATTTAATGATTAAGCTGTAATACCGGATTGACCGCAACGACCGCTATACCTTTGCTCGTTGGTTTTAATCACAACTTTTGTTATAGTATCATTGTAAATAGGCTATTAAGTTTAGGCCTACACTAACTACCAACTTACTGACCGTGGTGTCCAAATTATAAACAAAATCTACCCATAGATGTTTATATAAAATAATATAATAAACAGATACATCGCTACAGACACTTCTATGGTAATTAGTTTTAGGTTAGGATTGGTTTCTCACAAAATTCTCGATATTAAAAGGCACATAGGTTACATAGAACAACCAAAGTGATGATCCTAAACTTCTTTATTTTAAATTAACTAAATTTTGAATTTAACAATAAGTATTGTTACAAAAGATAAAACACATTTAAAATAAGAAGAAAATTAAGATGAACTAAAGTAATTGGGTACAGAATTAATCCAATTAAAACGTAAAAAACAACTAAACACCTTGAGTACAGAAACATTATGATAATAACAAATTATGCTTTTTAGTTTCCTTCATCATGGCAAATTTGTTGATTACATTTTCCTCGTCCACGGCGATGTCCCGATGGATGTACAACATCGCCAATCCATTCAGACGACATTCGTGAGGCACAGGCATCACGGACAGTGCTGAACTTCATCTGAGGACCTTGTTTACTCATGATGTAATACTATTAATTAAGAGAGACGCAGACAAAAGAATGATACCGGAAGGTCGTTATTATTAATACATTAATATTTAATTATTTTAATTAGAACAGTTAGTGGATTTGTTATGTTTTAAAATGAAAGTTTAAAACTTATCCGTTATGTACTTACGCGACAACCCATGATGTAATAGGCCTATAGAATTTAGAGGAGGAATATTTTCAGAACAACCGTAAAACAAATAAATACGTTTTAAATTAATTCTTCAGATTTCTAATAATAATAATTTTTGTTGTGTTAACAATAAAATTATTAATATTACACATCTGAAGAATTAATTTAAAATGTATTTATTTTACGGTTGTTCTGAAAATATTCCTTCTCTAAATTCTATAGGCCTATTACATCATGGGTTGTCGCGTAAGTACATAACGGATAAGTTTTAAATTTTCATTTTAAAACATAACAAATCCACTAACTGTTCTAATTAAAATAATTAAATATTAAAATTTAATAATAATAACGATCTTTGGTATAATTCTTTTGTCTGCGTCTCTCTTAATAGTAAACACGGTCCTCAGATGTTCAGCGTTGTCCGTGATGGTCGTGCGTGGTATTTGCGGAGTTGGTAACACTGTCGGCGCTACCCCCACTCCTCCTCCGAATTTGTCCTCCCACAAAATGACAACGGGGGAAATAGACGCCTGTGAAGTTCCTCGGCACCCTCAAGTTATTGCGAGTTGCAGTGCCGCAGCGGCGCAGCAGCAGGCGTGAGGCGTAATCAGTAAAAGCGTGGTGAGGTGCCCGCCGACGGCGCGGCGCTCGGAAACAATTTTTTTTATATGTATCACCTTTATTTTGAACATACCTAGTTTAATCCTTATTTTGTCATAATTTATCTCTAACAATATTACAATTACTAAAACTATAATCATACACCTATTATAGCTTTTGATAACTTGACAGCCAAAACAGTATTTTAATCTCTGCAGCGGACGGGGGGGGCGGACGCCCCCCCCCGCCCCCCCCTTTAATCCGCCCCTGTCTTATTAGTTAAGTATTAAATTACAATTTCAGTCTTGTCTTTTTGTTGATCTTTTTTTGCTAATATGTACAGGGTGTCCAGCTTCCACCTTTACAAACTTTTCCAGGTTATTAAGCATGCCAAAACAAACAGAAAAATCATATAAACATATGTCTGGAAATGCTTCGTTAAGCCGCTAGCCGCCATTTTGTTTTTTACACTTAAGAATTTTTATTTCCGTAACGGGTTGTTGTATGGAATTCATATTTGGTATATACCTTAATCACACAAATGCTCATTTTTAGAAAAAATATTATTTTTTTCCGATCAATATTTTCAAAATGGCGGCCATTTTAAATTTTTAATCTCAAATATCTTAAAAACCATAAATTTTATAAAAATTTTACTAGACACAAAAAAGTTGACAAATTAAATGATCTAAACAGTGATACCAAGTTTGTAAGGATCTGACAACAAATAACGGAGTTATTGAGATTTTTCTCTTAAAATAACCTAAATTGGCATTAATCATAGTGCAAAATCAATGGTTTTATACAGGAAAACCACCATAACTCCGTTATTTGTTGTCGGATCCTTACAAACTTGGTATCACTGTTTAGATAATTTAATTTGTCAACTTTTTTGTGTCTAGTAAAATTTTTATAAAATTTACGGTTTTTTAGATATTTGAGTTTAAAAACTTAAAATGGCCGCCATTTTGAAAATATACATCGGAAAAAAATAATATTTTTTCTAAAAATGCGCATTGGTGTGATTAAGGTACATGCCAAATATGAATTCCATACAACAACCCGTTACGGAAATAAAAATTCTTAAGTGTAAAAAACAAAATGGCGGCTAGCGGCTTAACGAAGCATTTCCGGACATATGTTTATATGATTTTTCTGTTTGTTTTGGCATGCTTAATAACCTGGAAAAGTTTGTAAAGGTGGAAGCTGGACACCCTGTATACTCAGTTAAATATGTCTCACACTAGTCACACTTAACAATACTTCTCAACAATATAAAGGCAAAACAAAAATTACAGCAGACCCTAAATGACGGTCATAGTCATAACTATAAACATGGACAAAAATCATTTATAAAAACTAAAAACAAACTTTTAAGTATGAAAAAATTTGGGATGTAAATGTACGAATAGAGAAAATAACTTCTCTTTGCTTCAAAATCATGTATTAGAGTATTAAATTGCTAGCAAAATAGGCCTAGCAATTCGTAGATCTTATATAGGCCTACCATTTAGTAACATTATCACAAAATATTTCTTGTCTTGAAAAAAAATCTCATCTCGTTACACAAGATTTAAAACTTCATTAAAAATTCGAGAAGTTTCGAGACTTGTCTATCCCTAATTTTTATGTGTATCTATATGCTGCTTGAACAAAATCTTCTCAGGTAAGCTAGCTGAATCCTTTCTCCTGTTTTGTTTACCCAATCAGCCAAATGTCTTTTCCTAAAAACTAACGATTCTATACTGAGAAAAGTTAGGAGATTTTTTATTCTTCAAAATTTTACACAACTGTCTTTGTTTATTAGGTTGTTAATTAATGACCCTGACAAGTGAATCAGCTGTTATTTGTCAGTAACAAAGCTACATCTCATCTGATTCATTCATTCACCCTTCGGTTGTATTTACCTTAATATACATAGCAGACTGCACCAGTGCTTCAAATCAAGTTTCAAGTACCAAGTAATAAAACTAATTCTATGACCAAACTGCGTGGTTTTGTGCATATGAAAAGAAAAAAGTTTTTACTAGAATATTTAGATGAGCTCTTGTGTTACATTTTTTCTTAAGAATGGCACAACAAATTATCAGCTTACTATGGGGTTGAAAATAGCATAAATTCATTTTTTGGGCAATTCAACTTATGAATAAGAATCCCTTATATTGCTTTAACATGGGTTGAAATATCCAAGTTTCTCATTTTTACATAGTTGGGAAAGTTAGTCAATAAATTTAACTAGTTAGAAGTTATTAGTTAGTCTCGTAAAAAGTAACTGATAGAAGTTATTAGTTAGTTAGTTTAAAAAGTAACTGATAGAAGTTATTAGTTAGTCAAAAAACTAACTGATAGAAGTTATTAGTTAGTTAAAAACTATTTGATGGAAAATGGAGTTAGTTTTAGAGAAGTTTGTTTTGGGGCAGTTTTTTTTATAGGATATCGTCGCATGAAATGAAATAATGACACATCTTGGTAACTAATTTGTGTTTATTAAAATTCACATTGTCACATTTACATTTATTTTAAAAACGTATTAAATATAACGACGCAATATAAACAACAAGCTGCTACCACAGAAAAATAGCTCTACACACTTGTCAGAGATTAAACTTCAACTGAATACATAATTTGAGATGACAAATTACCAAACATTGCCCCTCCCCTTTCCTTTTCCACCCCTCGATGCTTGCGGTGTTGTTATTGGCTGCGACCGCATACCGGCATACCAAAGCCACTGGACTTTCCCCGTCCCCCAACATTCCGCGAGTTGTTTGTCCCCAAGGGCGCTGACCTCGAGCGGCCTAAGCTCACCCACACGCAACCCTCACCGGTCGCGTACTTAGGTTTTTTCGCCCGTCCAAAAATCTAACGATTTAAACTCCAAAAATACTAACGAATATATTATCTATTCGTTAGCTAAAAATCTAACTGAGTAGAAGTTATTTCTAGTACTTTTTAAAAACTAACGAATAAAATAGAAGTTAGCCGAAAAACTAACGAATAACGCTAATCGTTAGAATTTCTATTCGTTATTCCCAAGTATGCTCATTTATTTATAACAATGAATTATAAAACGGGATTTCATGTGACTTCACAACATGAATTTATTCACAGGATGTGTTTTGCTACTGAACAGCAAAAGCATGAAGCATTAAAAACATTCATAAGGTCTTCTACACACTTTTCAGTGTTGATACTAAAACACTACATAACAAAAATGTATCGAAGTAATTAACGAATGATTACTCACAGCTTTCGAGAAAGAGAGACAGCAGATAGACCTTTCAAATTCTCCAATACCAAGCACACAGACCGTGCTGAGGCTGACTGAGTTCCACACCCTGATGTGAGGCTGGAACAAAAACAGCTATATAAACTGTTGTCACCAAGAGCACAAAGTAAACTGAAGCAGAAAGTCTGGGTATTATGTCATGATTACGTTCACTCTAGAAAATGAACTTATATGAAGGGCGGATTAGCGAAAAACTGGTTTCACTATGGACAACAGTTAACCTCTGTCATTTGTAAGTAACTTGGGTTGGGCACAATAAAAACACGACCCAAAATAACTGGTCGTTGTCAATGGCTAAATTTCTGAAAATACAATACTTTTGTACCGTCATATTTCTTCAATGTTCATAAAAAAGGCCTAACGAAAATTATTAAATGTAAAAGTATGATGGCTTAAAAATATTTATTTTATTGCTTTCAACTAAACAGTCCTGATATTTTAAGTATTTGAAGTGTCTTGCCTGTTTTTAAAATGTAAACCGACAATCAGAGTAAAATTGAAAAAAAAATTTACTATAGGCCTGCAATGACCATTTTGTTAAATAATTTGATGTTTTACAAGAAGCATGTTATCAACTGCTTCTTGAAAATCGACGAACATGAATCTTTCCTAGAAAAATGGCGGAAAACGAGGACTGTTAAGGTTTCTACTGTAGTTAGTCACATTGCTGATGGTCGGTCATCTATCAGTTGCTAGACATGTTGCTACCCCTGCTTTTCCTTTCCCCTGCCGCCATAAGATGAATGGTGACATTCAAGTACTTAAATTGTGAGAAAACTACGCAACTTGTACACTTGAGTGTGATAGTTAGACTCACCCTTCCCTCCCGACTGTCGTGACCTGCAGTCTGGCCGGTAGCTACCAGCAGCTTGTTGGGGTGGATCGCCAGGCTGGAAAATAAGTTAATACCGATTTAATAAGGCCTCAGGTAAAATAGTTATTGAGGAATAAATTTATAAGCTACTTCCTTTTGGCTGTATATATTTATCTTTTCACCTCCCAAAGTGCTCTGGACTTTCTCCACTTTTATTTTTATTACCTGTTTGACTATTAGTATAATGGAATTATTAATTTTTAAGATTACTTACATTCGCCATTATGTGAAGATCGTGCACCAATAAAGACATAAAATTTGGTATGTACATTTAATTTTATTTAGGAAGTGTTGCAATAGTTTTTTCCTCCACCTACTATCTAAAGCCGTATTTTACTCCTTGGAATAGAGTAGTAAAGTACTAATTTCCATCCCATGTGACTTGAATACTTAATCTTTCTACCTAGGGAAAACTCGAGTTTTTTCGTACCACGGGGCTAAAGTTAGTTACATAAAAATAACATTAAAAGAGAGATTAAAAAGAACATGAGCCACAGTCAGTTGTTACTTGTATTTGTTTCGTTACTCATTGTTGACTAATAGCAGCTGTAGCTGCTGCTCACCCACTGCTGACCGCTCACCCACTGCTGACCATTCAGTCAGCAGTGGGTGAGCAGCATCTCTAGTACAGTATTAGAGATGGCCGTGGCAGTGTAGGTGTTTGTTTACATTTTGCTTGGGTAGGCTATTAACCAAAGAAGTCCAAAACATAAGTGTAAAACTTTTGACTAGGCTTAAATTATATTTAGTTTTTTTCGTGTTCTTCAAAATTGATATGGCCTGCCTTGTGTGTTTTTTATGTTGATGTGACAGATCCAGCTTGACGGAACAAGGGATCATTTATGAAGGTAAAGTTAAATTATCTACGGTAGGCCTATTAGGCCTAAATTTTATTCGTGTAGGTGGAGGAAAAATGTTGTGTGCATCAAGGGACTAAAGTACTTTTCTCCCTCAGGGAAATTGTCGCCCTCGGCTTCGCCTTCGGGCGACAACACTTTCCCTTCAGGGAGAAAACATTGTACTTTAGTCCCTAGAAGCACAAATAACTATTAAATAATACTGAAATAATTTTTCTGTTACCAAGGTAATGAAAAAGTACTGAGCTCAGTCCTAATGTTTTTAAATTAGAAAAATAAATTAATAACTTAAATTCTCTATTGATTTAGAAGAATGTAGAAGAAATCTCTTGATTATAAAGAAATCCTATACTAGTTTTTAATATGTGGAAGGTAATATCTCAATAAAAAAAGTAAACAAAATTCATAATACTGCAATGAGGAATACATTTTTTTAAACCCTCTCTGTAGAAATCTGCAGCGTTTGAGTCAATTATAGGTTTTTATCGGCATGCAATTCAGTTTAAGTGTCAAAACTTTGAGTAGTGAGCCATGTTTTCATTGCTGGGAAAGGTTGTACAGTAGACTCCCTCTTAACCGGCCACCTTTTAACCGGTCTCCGCTTTAACCGGCCGTGTTTCTCCGAAATGTAGTTTTCTTATCTACCGTATCTTACAATTCAACGTTATTTCATATTGATGTTATCAAATCAAATAAAATGTAATGTCCTTGACGGAAGTGAATGCCACCAGAAGGCAATGCATTTGGACCTACTATCCAGTAGACCACAATAAAGAATCAAATTATTATAAGTTTAGGTTTGTTGTAGACAGGGCCGCCCATGGGGGGGACTAATGGCGCAAGTTGCGCCATTGGAAAAGATTTTGGGGGGAATGAGATTTTTGGGGGGGAATTGAAAAAAAGGGGGGTTTTAATGTTAATAAGTACTAATTTGCAGTAGTTAAACAATGAATTTTATGAACATGTCAATACAAATTAATTGGGAGAGTCTTTGCCAGTCCTGTTGTTCTGGATCAAAACGCGTAGGCCTTATGTAAGCCCTCCAATCTTGACTATTGCGTCATCGTCGGCTAGGTACTCCGTACCCCTCCCCATTGTTGACCGCTTCCCTCAATCACCTAGAGTTTCGTCTTTTCTTAGTGGTCTAGTGTCTTTATTTGATTTATTTCATTTTCAACGGCAAGCAGCCAATTACAAAAATATGTCTTCGTCAGTATATTCCGCCGTTTCCGCGGTTCCATCTCTGGCGACCACTTTTCTGTCAAAGAATCGTCATTAAGAGAACTGATATTACAAACGGCTTGGCGAGAGTATAGACCTATATCGTCTCTGAGTAACGCAATGGGCAAAATCGACACTGGGAATTCCTAAACAATGTAGCCTCTAACTCCACAATGGTGTTCGTGACGGTCGTCGAATGAATGAACTTATGATTATTACTAGCTTACAAATTTTTTACTGTAGCATTTACGATGAGGTGCCGGGAACTTATAAATACAAACTTAAAATCAAGCCTTAAATCTAACAAAGTAACATTCATTAACTACTTTTAAAATCTTTGTTGTTACTAAACCAAACTATGTTTACAGTTTGAGAGAAACTATTCCTAGGTTCAATAGTTAGTCTCAAAGTGTCATTATAGGCTAATAGCCTAAATTATTATTTTGCATAATTTAATTTTGATTACTTGATAAAAAAACAAATTAGCTAGCCAGCAAGTGAATGTACTCCAAACTGTTTTTCAGTATGATGTTTTATTGCACTAAACACGTAGGCCTATATGCTGAAAAAATAGATGTCTTAAACCAATGATGAAACTTAAATTCATGCCGTAAAAGAACATACGTAAGAGGGTATAAGAACAACCAAATACACAATACTACACGATAGGCCTACATGCCCAATATCTCTATTATTTTTTCAGTCTGTCTGCTCTCTTTGCTTTTTTAACGAATCAATTATACATTTTAATCGATTCGTGCTACGGAATTAAAACTTGGCACAACAGTTACATATTTTAATGCATGTATAGTTGTTTGTTGTACATAAGCTAGCTATTTTTTTATGTTTTAATGAACTGTGATCTTAAAAATATATAAATTGCAAGCAGACTCTTTACTGAACAGTAGGTAAAAAGGTCACGTTTTTAAGTTTTCGGTTTGAGTTGAGTTCTGCTCGCTTAAAGTCCACCATGTCATTATTAATTGTGGCGAACGCCGCGGTCTTGACACCAGTTAAGTTACTATACTACAATTAAATACTCGACTTCACGTTACACACATTATTTGCATAGTGATTAGCTGTGTGTGTTATTTTAACTGTAAATAACATTTGCGAGTATTTCTGATCTATATATCAATAAGAAATATACTCTAACCGCTGCAGCGAGCTGTAAACTTGGCTGAGTATGTGTAGCTGGCTCGATGTCGAGGCCGTAACCGTAAGATGCGTTTGCCGCGATCATCAATGAAGTGGCTGAGTTTAAGCAAGCAGAACTCGAAACCCGTTTAACATAGACACGTGAAATTCTTACACAATGTTCAGTAAATAGTGTTCTTTCAAATGATGCGTTTTTTATGACCTTACTTCCAAAACCCTAAAGATAAGTAGTGGCTTATGTATAACAAATGCCCAATACTCAGACAAATTTAGACATTTCAAACTTTTACTTTTCCAAAATGGCCGTAATTTTAAATTTTCAGATATAAATACAGTAGAACATCGGTAGTTCGACTCTCGATAGTTCGACACTCCTGATAGTTCGACATGGTCCATGACAACTTAAGATGTTAATAATGACCGATAGTGTCCATGTTGGAGCCTAACAGAGATGAAAATGTAAACAAAATGGTGAATGATTTGAAAGTTGTTTTTTTTTTTTTTTTTTCCTTTGGCGGGGCCAGGTAGTGATACCTTTCTCTAACTCGGCCTAAAAGGCCTATTGTAGCACCCCTATTGTTTATCAATTTATTGGATGAAGGCTCTTCACAAGCCTAACTGCTGGTTGATGTCCATCTCCCTTATTTCAGCTGGCTTTAATGCGGCCTTTCCTAGGAATTTCGACCTTCTCTGAGAGATGGCCAGACAGTCCAGCCATAAGTGTCCGGATCTCTTCTGTTGAGTGTTGGCTGCTGATTGGAAAGAAGGCCGTTAGGACTTTTGTTTACGGAATTTATCCCTCCGCCACTTCCTTTAGAGCCGCTGCTTTCCATCAGCCCAGTTGTTGTTCCTTTGACTTGAGCCAACTGGTAGTCTCTTCGTCACTGCGAACTAGGACCATATGTCCCTGTCTATTGTGGATACTGTGAAAGCCAGGGTGAACACCGTCACTTACTGAGTACAGTATCAGCTTCAGGATCGTTTCCTGTTTAGCCTCTTGTTGCTCATAGGTGAGTAGTACCTCTGGGAAGTTAGGGTGTGGAATTCCCATTCTTACTCCTTTGGTCACTTACTTGTAGGATAGTTTTTTTTTTAGGTTGAACTTGGTCTCTCCGTGAAGAGGAGTCCGCCTTTGAGTTCTCTCCTACCTTGGTTATTTTGTTCCCATGGGCCTCTTCAGGAATGGTGTTTTCTGATCTAGGTCTTTTCTACCTGTTATCAAAGTCCCTTCCTGATCCCTTCGGCATTGGTTGGATGTAGAGGACGTATGCCTCTTCTTCAGAGTGTCCGTGGTTCTTGAACCATTTGAACCTCTTCCTTTGGGCTCCATTGAGGTGTGGTTTTCCTGCTAATTTTAGCTGCTTAGCCTTTTCCTCAATTTCCTTGTCATTTGCTGAGTCGTGGTCTATGAGGTGTTCCTCTTCTGAGTTTGTTTGCAAGTCACCCATCTGAGACTCGACCTGGGGGGTCGCTTCAGTCTCTGAGATAAGCTCCTTACGTTCCAAGGAACTAGATGTTTGAGGCTGAGAAGCCTCTGAAGTTGGTTGGGGCCTTTTTGGTTAGTGACCATAGTAGTCCCATGAGTAGCAAGGGAAAGAAGGTCGATCCAAGCAGAGCCCCGCATGCTTGGACAAGGCTGGTTGAAACTGGAGGTCGCCTGGTGTCCAGAGTCCGCATACTAGGGCCAAGCTCCCCCTTGGCCACGCAGCCCTCGGCGTATGATGTTCCACCTTGGCTTGGGAATGAGTTTGAAGGGAAATGAAAATAAAGACCAGTAAAGGATAGTTGAAGCAGATTTTTGAGTCAGGGGACTCGATAGAGAGAGTAGTATGAAAATAGCGGAAGTAAAAGATATAGGATAAAAGCCTGCCAGACTAGCACCCTGACTCTGCAAAAAAAAAAAAAAAAAAAAAAAAAAAGGCTTGAAGAGCCTGGAAGAGTTGATTCAGGGAGTACCCAGGTTGGACGCGCACAATTTTGCCTTTTAAGTGAGAGAGTAAGAAGGCAGTGCTTCGTGGACGTTCTGGCTCGGCACATGTGGATACACTTGAAGAGCGTACCCACTTCCAATAGTGGCTTATGTATAACAAATGCCCAATACTCAGACAAATTTAGACATTTCGAACTTTTACTTTTCCAAAATGGCCGTAATTTTAAATTTTCAGATCTAAATACAGTAGAACCTCGATAGTTCGACTCTCGATAGTTCGACACTCCTGATAGTTCGACATGGTCCATGACAACTTAAGATGTTAATAATGACCGATAGTGTCCATGTTGGAGCCTAACAGAGATGAAAATGTAAACAAAATGGTGAATGATTTGAATGTTGTTAATGTTAAAGTTCAATTAGGTTATGGTTTTACTAAAATTTAGTGTTTCCCAAATTCAAATTATGATTTTTATACTCCCAGTGTTAAAATTTCCCATATACTCCCTACAGTTGGACATTTCGATAGTTCGACACTCTCTAAGTCCACAAAGTGTCAAACTATCGAGGTTCTACTGTATCCCCAGAACAATAAAAAATAAAATTATCAATTTCAATTATCTAACAAAAATAGCAAGATTGTAACTATAAAAAAACGATGAATATTTGACTTCTTTTATAAAAAATGTTTGTTGTGGAAATGTGCATGAATTCATAGGTAAAACCCCCTATATTATCTCCATTTATTTAAATATGCAACTTTTGCTTCTATGCTTAGCTAAAATAAATACAGTATTTTCAAATAGGTTTCCACTTTGGGAGGGGGGCGTTATATGTTTTGGGGGGGAATGCGCCATCACCTTTGGGGGGGATGGGCACCCCTGGTTGTAGATCTAATGGGTGTCGGATGTTTAAATCATATACGATAATGTATTTAAAGTTGTTTTTAAAGTCATAATTATATTTAGACCATAAAAAATTGTAGGTTGGCATTCTTAGATGAACATCGGTTTAACCGGCCAATTTATTATCCGGCCGCATTCTGGTCCCGAGGTGGCCGGTTAAGAGGGAGTCTAATGTAGTCACTTGGCACTAAATTTGAGCTGTACGGCTAATGGTTGCAAACCTACAATCCAAAACCATCTCAGAGCTTTTGGGTATGATTGCCTGTGTGTGGAAGTACTATATTTATAAAAAACATTTTTGCTGATATTGAGACTTAATTGTGACTTAATTTTCAGGGTGTTTCCACCTTTCTAAGTTAGCTAGTCACAAATGTGTTTCATAAAAAAAAAAAAAAAAAACAAAAAAAAAAAAAAACAACTGATTTGAGATAGGCTACAGTAAAAAAAACCTTACAATAGCTTGCACTTCACAACCTAAAGATTTTTTATTGTATGCTTAAATTATCACTCAACCAATGAATACAAAAAAATAATGGTTAGTTCCCATGTTAATTATAATGTTCAAACAAAACTTTTCAATTTTATAACGTCATCATAATGTCGAGATATATTCAAAATTGTTAGACTAAGTTATGTACAGTTTGTAAGTTTGCTTGTGTGTGTGCGAGACTTGGTCACTTTGATGACAGCTGACTGTATTGTGTGTGCGAGAGATCATCTATGCGGAAGACCACCTACACTGAAGTCAAAAAGTGAATTGATTAATAGGTTAATGTCTCATGGACGTATTCCAGGTTGAGTGATCTACTATGTTGACTGAAACTTTCCATACCATTTTTTTCAATAAGAAGTGACCTTATTCTTTCTTAGTGTACATTTCTTTCTGGACAGCCCTCGTAATTTCTTTCCGTTCCTGTCCCCTATCGCCCCACCCCCTCCCCTCCCCCTCTCACTCACCATTTAACATCGTCCGTGTGGCCAACGTAGTGCCTCTGACTCTGCTCCTCCACGTTGTACAGAACCACGATGGCTGCCACAAAGTAGACCATCTCGCCCGTCGGTAGTAGATAAAGGTTGCTGCGGCAGTCACGGCCCCGGTATCCGTAACTGGGCAGCAGTCAAGGGAAAAACAGTGGAAGATATATGCTACCCACACGTTCAAAAGTGGGTTTGAGGATGAATGTTTATAATCATACAAATCCTTCAGCTTGATATATATTTTTTCATTATGATACCTTCTTCTATCATGTTTGTTGATTCCACACATGCCAAGATATTTTTTTCGTGACAGAATTAAAGCAAAACATTACCAGATTAAAACTTCAGCTATTTGCTAGAAAATAATAACTAGGAATACGCTCCGATGTCCGTCCCGTACAAGAATTTTTTACTCACTTTTTGAGTTATTAGGTGACACTTTGTTTTTGAGGGAGAGGTGAGAAAAATTCATTACGCACACAGGTGGCAAGCCTGTAGTGTGGGGCTCCCCTAAAAACGGGTTTACCCACTAAAAAACCTCGCCTCTACTCTTTAGGATTCTAACCTGGAGTTGTTTATTACATTACGTCAGGCTAGGCCTAAATTTGGCTTATGCCCGTGGGGCTCACTCCTTATCCAGCCACTCGATCAAGGGATCTGGGCCACTTCGCCGTCCAGATCGGTTTCTTTTCCAGGAGGATGCCCCGGACGAACTGTGATAAACAATCCCAGTTGCCCTCATCCTCCAAGATCTTTTGGCAGACCGAAATCCACCAAAAATGCACCAAAAAATTTGTGTGGCCTTCAGGCGGGGCCCTTCCCAACGGGGGCAGCGGAAGAATGTGTGTTCCGCATCGTCGGGAACGCCCGAGCAATAAATGCAGTCTGGTGAACCGGTCTTGCCCATCCGGTTCAGGTACGACCGAGATAGCCGTGAATTGTCAAGAATTGGCCGCCGTTCCACCCATGGTTGGACGTGCTTGATAAGTCGCGCAGTCCATCGTCCTCGGGTGTCGTGCTCCCAGCTGTGTTCCCACTGCTGGAAGGTTCTGGAGCGCTCTTCTGTTCTTGCCGTGTTCTTTTAATCTAGCCTTGTCTCTGATAAATTGCCTTTTTCTCTCCTGCCAAGAGCTTGACAGGGATAACTCCGGCGACCACCAGGACGGCAGGCTCGGACACTGTCTGGTAGGCAGAACACATCCCGAGCGCCGCTCGACGTTGAACCCGGGCGAGTCGCAACCTGTACTACTCTTTATCGAGAGCGTCTGCCTACACCTCTGCTCCATAAAAAAGCACGGACTGAACCGCGGACATCAACAGACGTCTTCTGTCGAATCGTGGAACCCCGACATTGGCCATCAGCCTACTAAGGTACGTGACTACCTTAGCGGCCTTGTCCGCCGTACGGAATATCTGATCCCTCCAGCTTAACTTGGTGTCACCATAATCCCGAAGTACTTAGCAGCACGAGTTGATTGGACCACCTCCCTTCCCACTTGGAACGGAACGACGGTGACCATCCTCTTCTTCGTAAGGATCACAATCTCCGTCTTACGGAGAGCAAGCGAGATACCGTGATCGGACATCCATGTGTTGACCACACGCATGACTCGGTTCAACTTTAGTTGGGTCAGCTCAACGTTGCGTGCAACAATGAGAGCTGCGACATCATCGGCGTACCCAACCAAAGTGGTTTCCTCAGGCATCTCCGACCTCAGGAGGCTGTCATAGGCAACGTTCCAGAGATCCTGGCCGAGTATTGAATCTTGTGCGGCACCAGAAGTGACTTCCATCGTCCACGTTCCGTCCCTTGTGTCGTAAATCAGGCTTCGGGAGCGGAAATAATCCGCAACAAGATGAGTCGCAACAGATATGCAGGAATGCGAAAGGTGTTGCGAAGCGCATCCAGCATATCGACCCACCTCGCCGAGTTAAAGGCATTCTTGACATAAGCGTAACAAGAAGCAATACTCAGCGAGAGAAATGGTTGTGGCTCTCGGCTCTCTTCACAGCTCTCTGGACTTCGGTGATAGCGTCAATCGTTGACCGTCCCTTTCTGAAGCCGTACTGACGGAGGCATAAGTACCAGGCAGCTTCCACGGCAGACGTCAGGCGGGAACGGATCAGCTTCTTGGACAGCTTCCCAGCCGTGTCCAACATGCAAAAAGGCCTGTGGGACGACGGCAGCTCGGGATCACCTTTGCCCTTGCTGATTAGTACAAGTCTGGTGGTTTTCCAGGGAGCCGGAAACACCCCTTCTACCAAACAGGCGTTGTACATATTCTCAACAAGTCAGCATTAATTGAAAATACTTTCTTTAAAGCCTTGCTGGGAATCCGTCCGGGTCAGGAGCCTTGTTGCTCTTTAGGGAGAGAACGGAGGTTTCCATCTCCTCGAATGTGAAGAGTGGAACGTCATCTAACCGTCCGAAGTCAACCGGCGTACATCCTAGGCCTAGCCTACAAATAAATACATACAAACTATGATTTTAGCTAAGACCTCAAAATAAGCAAGTAACTTAATAATAATTATGCTTATAAATTAAAGAAAAATAGATTGTAGAGCGAAAAAACAATGCAATTTAAAATCCATGATTGCAAATTAATAAAAATCAAGTAATGTAAGTATTGTAGAATTACGCTTACTTAACACTTAATGCATATTTTGTTACCTGAGACATAGGCTACAATGGCACAACACATTCTAATTAGTTGTTCAATTTAAATCTTTCTCCCAAATAGATATTAGTTGTATCCCATAAATTAGTTAATCGCATAATTCCGTACGACACCAATTCATTCCACATCAACATGCCTATCTTTTGGTAGACTATAATTTATAACTTCAATAAGTAAACATCAGTGTTGATCTATTTAATTTAACAAATATGTCTGTCAAAATATCAATTAAATTTTATTTAAAAACGTAACATAACGGCGAGCAAATATAAACAAGAAAAGGTTATGTTATGTTGTTTTCAGCATACATCGACAACTCAGCTGCGATGGGGGAAAATAAACTGATCATAGCAACTACATTAGTCAAACCATGTAGCCTAAACAACTAAAGTTCTGTCAAAAATTCCGGAAAATAAGCTTTTTTAATACTTGAAAATAATTGCTCGATTATAGTTTATTACCTAGTTTAAAATACTTAAAATCTAACCTGAGAATTTTATTGAAATCAAATTAGGAATAAAAAAGCCTTTTGGCTAGAGAATTTGCCTGAGAAATTTAAAGTCGGTCTAAAAGAATTTTATACTCTATGTTCCATAGAGGTAAAAAATTCAATAATTAAGCTCTAACCTCAAAATTATACATTTTAAAATAGAGAAAATATAATACAGTAAAAGTAATCACCCCCAATGCGACTGGAACCAGGTTATTACAAAAAATACCAGGAACGGTTTTAAAAATAATAAAACAATTAAATGTATAATTAAGGTCAAAATGATGTGAATTAAACAGTCTTGAAATTTTAAATCTTTGACAGCACTTCAATTTTTTCTAATACTACTTGTTTACCACAGTTAGATGTGAACAGATACTGTACTGTATTTATCCCATAATGGCCATTTCTTTACATTTAACCCTCCAAGCGTTAATCGTCGATTTTTCGGCCCAGCTTTTCGGCCTCCGAGCGTTTGAGTCGATTTTTCGACCTTTTAAAAAAGTGACGTAACTTTATAGTGAATGACAGAAACGGACCCGTGAACGCTACCGCTGTTACCGGGAGATTCTAAGCTATCCAAAAACACCCATTTCAAATGGCTGAACGTGATTGGTTGTTTGTAATATGCAATGAAACATCTGGTAAAAAAACTGTTACCATCTGCTAACTTTGTAAACAACGAAATGCATATTTTATTAATCGTTTTAAGGTTATGAATGATTAAAAGTGTTACTATTACCTTTAATTTACATTATTGGAATAAATTAATATGTTTTATCAAGTTTATAATCATAAATATGTTTAGGAATTAGTGTAATATTCCTAGCTTGGTTTTACATGTGTTCTTGGGATTAGGGTAAGTACCATAGGACATATTTGGTTTCATTCATCATTCATTTTTTTCAAATACTTCAAACCTATGTAAATTATATATTTTCTTGAACTGCATAAAATTCTAAACAAAATGTATATCTTGGAATTTTAATTATGTGTATCCAAAAATATTTTGGGGAAGCGCAAAGTTATATACAAAAATTTTTTTGTAATTTTTTAATTTTTAACCTATAGCCTAATTTTGGTAACAATAAGTAAGGGTAAAAATTTTTGTATAATTAGATAGTCCATTTTATCTACTTTCATATAATATATACATTTATAGTGCTAGGTCATAAAATATATTTTTTACTAATTTTTATTTGAAAGTATGCAAAACCTTCAAAAAATGCGTAACGCTCCAGGGGTGCTCTATTGAACGCTCGGAGGGTTAACAAAATTTATGTCTGCTATTTTAGAAAATTGAATGTTTATTTCTAGATTGACATGAGGAAATCAGCTGCAAAGGCGAACATCAAGAGTCATCTTAACCCCTGGGCCAGTAGCCCATTGTTGCGCAGTCGGCATATGTTAATCATACGGCTTTTATGCTAAAACGTGGTCTTGTATTCCCCTGTTTCGGACGCCATTTTTCAACCGATTTTCTTGAAATTTGGTAAGTGTTTAGTTGAATAGTTATACTATGTTGCTCATACCTCGGAATTTTGAAAATTTAACAAATATTAATTTCTGTAACGTCGCAAAGTAAATCGATTTTCTTTAATAATATTTCAAATTTAATAAAATTTTCAAAATTCTGAGGTATGAGCGACATAGTATAACTATTTAACTAAACACTTACTAAGTTTCAAGAAAATCGGTTGAAAAACGGCGTCCAAAACAGGGGAATACAATACCATGTTTTAGCATAAAAGCCGTATGATTAACATTGCCGACTGCGCAACAATGGGCTACAGGCACAGGGGTGAAGATGACTCCTAATGTTTATGAAAAAGAAATTTATAAATCCAATGAGGTGTTAAAACGAGGTCGGTTAAGAAAGCTTCTAATGTAAATCCAGTGTAGCCAATCAAAATTACAAAATTTCAACAGTAACTGAAGCACCAATAAGCATAGTTGGGAAAGTTAGTCAATAATTCTAACTAGTTAGAAGTTATTAGTTAGACCCGTAAAAAGTAACTGATAGAAGTTATTAGTTAGTTGGTTAAAAAACTAACTGATAGAAGTTACTAGTTAGTTAAAAAAACTAACTGATAGAAGTTATTAGTTAGTTTTTAACTAACTGATAGAAAATTAAGATAATTTTTGGAGGAGTTTGCTGTTTATGTTTGGCCACTGAATATCGCGCTCGCCCGCCATCGCTAACAAGTATTTTAATCTACTTAATTAAAACTATCCATCTTAATAACTATTAATAATTATAACTATTATTTAACTATCACTAAAATGTAACAACGAAATATAAACAACAAGTTGCTACCACAGGAAAAATGGCTTCACACTTGTCAGGCAATGAACATCAACTGAAGACAAATAATTTGAGATGACAAATTACCAAACATTCCCCCATCCCCTTCCTTTTCCAACCCTCGATGCTTGTTGTGTTGTCATTGGATGCGACCGCATACCGGCATACCAAAGCAACTGGACTTTCTCCGCCACCACCCCAACGCATTGTTTGTCATCAAGGGCGCTGACCCCGAGCTCAGGCCACACGCAACCCTCACCGGTCGCGTATTTGAGACTTTTTCGTCCGTCCAAAAATCTAACGATTTAAACTCCAAAAATACTAACGAAAATATAATCTATTCGTTAGCTCTGAATCTAACTGATTAGAAGTTATTTCCATTACTTTTTAAAAACTAACGAATAAAATAGAAGTTAGCCGAAAAACTAACGAATATCGCCAATCGTTAGAATTTCTATTCGTTATTCCCAAGTATGCCAATAAGGATACACCCAGTCGAGCTTGAGTTTGTGGTGGGGAGGAGGCGCGACCTTGGTGATGTCATAACTGTCCACTAGGGGCGACGGAGCGTAGAGCACGACGGGGCGGCCGCGCAGGTACATGCGCAGCGTGCCTTCCTCATCGTTGTAGGCTGCGTCTCTTGTGCTGCCAACACGACAACAATTATCACAATGTGGTGCCAGCCCGATAACAGAAATCAATATTTGGTGGGATCTTGGATTGATGTTCGAGTGAAATGATAAGGTTGTAAACATTCTATTGAACAAGTAAAATGATTGTAGAAAATTTATCTGACTTTACTTCTTGTTTCTACTAAGTAAGATAACTTCTTCCAGTTTCAACTTATCTTGCGGTGGGAGTAAATTTACTTTTACTATTTCTAAAAAAGTTTTATTTCAAATAATTTTAAAGTTTTTGTCACAAAAATGGTGAAAACAAGGTAAGGTTTTTTTTTAACACGTTCACTGCTGAATATACCGCAATAGTGATTAGCATATGCTAAAATTATTTTTTTATGTTTTTACTCAGCATTGGATGTCTTTTGATGGAAAACAGTGCAGAAACGCCATTTGGAGCAATAAAAATGGCATTTACGGCCTTTTATTTTCGCGGTCACGATCGTGTACGCCCGCATCTGGCGACGCCGTTTTGCCGAACGGCGCACTTTTATTGTTCAAATATGTAAAAAAAAAACTCACTTATATAAATCAAAAACATATTTATATGATTTTACATGATAAAAATACTACACTAACATAAAAATATACTATTTACAACCCCGCCAGCCCACCCTGATGTCTTTCATTCAGTATGCCAAAAATCACAAAATCGGGGTCCTCATCCTCTGACTTGCCGTCAGTCTCGTAGGGTAGCTCATCCAGATCTTGTTCTTGGGGGTTATTTTAATCGTCCGAATCATATTCTTGCACTAAACCACTAGGACTGGGAAGTAGATCCATTTTTATAACCTAACAAAACACTATTTACTATTTACAAATATACAATGTTTACACGAACATATGTTTCCATAGAAACGCGCTAATTAAAAACTAACACCGCCAAAAATGAAAGAAAAGTACCTCCCCACGAGCGCGATAGCAACCACTTACATCGGAAAAGTGCTGGCAGCACACTGACGTATCTAAGCAACAATGAAATTGCGGCAACGATCGTGTACGCGCGCACCCGGGTAATGGCGGGCGCGGCAACGATCGTTGCCACGCGCACAGAACGTGTTAACATAAGTGAAATAGGTGAGGCATTCGCAAAGAGACAGAAAATACAATAAATTATAACAATAAACTTATCATTTTTGAAATGTACAAAAACACAATAAAATTATTTCCAATAGAAATTAATTATTTATATGAAATTTTGTTTAAGTATAAATTCTCATAAAATAAAATTTTAAAAATTAGAATTTTAAAATAATTTTTTAAATTAGTGAAGTTATATGAGGAATATTAATAGTAAAGCAGAAAAATAAATAATGAAACTAAAATTTTATTTTTAGTTATCTTAAGATAACTCTAGATGAGCGAGATGATTGGGGTTTATGAAAGTACAAACTACTAGGAATGAAACCCCATCAATCATGAAAACCACTCCTAAACTCACTGTCACCCAGACTTATAATTAAGGGATTGTAGGAAACGAAGAGCAACATATAATTACATACTACAGAAAACCACTAAATCAAACTTAAATACCACTCTTCACTTATTCCAAAGTCAACCAGATTTATAGTTGAAGTAAGACTCAAATTAAATCCCTTGTTCCCCTACCCAGCCCCAAAAACATGTATACATCTAAATTGTCATGTTATCCTAATTCATTCATAAGAAACATTCTAAAATTACATTACTAACAAGGGTATTTTTATGTTTTCCTCCAGGATAAAAAAAAAATGGAAGATAAAAGAGCAAAACCCACAACAATTTGAGTCGGAGTCAACAGCGATTGTTGTATGACAGCCATAATTAGCCAATCACTCGTGAGAGGTGCGTAGGAGTGTTCCAACTGGCGTAGGTTTTTACAACACTTGAAAACCAAACCTATCATCAAGTGTTGACTTTGGCAAGTCATTTTCCCAGCCTAGCCCAACAAAACAATCTTCGGCTCGCCATTTACATAGTCTTGTATTTTTTACTTAAATGACAAAGTTAATTACATGACAGTATGTCTTGATGTTGAGATCTAGGCTAAATGAAAGAAATGTGCACAATACTTCTGCTTGGAAGTTTTTATTTAGAAAATTTTAAGAGGTCTCAAATGGAGTGAGAAACAAAAACACTGAAATAATGAGAAAACAACCGGTTGTTACAACACTGAGGACATGATTCACCACTCACAAGTCAGTATCACCTGTCAACCTTGGGACGAAGCAGAGCTTCATGCGGAGAATTATTTATTCTTCTTCATTGGCAACTTTTGACAAAATACAACATTAAGAGAAATCCACTCAATTAAAAAAAAAATTGCTTTGGTAAACTTTTTATAAATTTAAAAAAATTCTTTCGGCAGAGTAAATAGTACAGTATGAACAATAATCACGTCTAAGGCAAATTTGACTTATAGATTCAAAAATTTCCTAAACATTCTCAAAAACAGTTTTGCAGAAATTGGGTTAGGGTTATTTCATCTGACACTGTAAAAATTACCAATCATGTTTTCCAGTAAAAATAAAAGTTAAATTCAAGAACCAAATTTATTATCAATGAAATTCAATTCAATATCGCAAGAGTAAATCACAAGACCTATAGCAGTTACTTACTCCTGACAATCTAAGGGTGTGGCTGCCATCAGAGCTACAAACAACTGTGTGTATTGAGGATGAGTACGCCAACAATGGTTACATCATCGTTCCAGGAAAGGCAATCAGCTGTGATTCAATGACATTGTTGTGGCAATGATTGTTTGTTTACCAACATACTGCAATGGGCTTGTTGAATTGTGGGGAAAAGCACAGTGAGATGTGATATGGTATATTAGGGAAGGTGTTTCAATGAGAATAGGTGTAATTTTGATACGGAAATCAATTAATTTCTTCAGTAAGAATAAATTATTATAGTCCACCCATTAATGATTTTTGATACCAACTAGTTTTGTTGATTTACATAACAAATCAATATAAACTTATATTGAAATTAACTTTAGCAATAGTTCTCCATGGAAAAATATCAACATATAATCAAGAATAATCAAGGATTTCTATCGAGGGGAAAGTATATACTGCAAACCTTTCGCTACAGAAAAATGTACAAAATATAACTTACCCCACTACTTTAAAATTTTGAAGGGTAAAGGACACAATAAAATTCTCTCAGTAAAAATCTACAATTCGGTTTCATGTACAACGCTCTCAAAGTGTGGTGTTTCACATTTTCAGTGAAGTGGAAAAATTATTTACTTTGTTGAAAGATTTATTTATTACTATGATTAATTACATCCCTAATCAGTACTGTATTGCTATCTTATCATATCTTATCATACTGTAATGGTTATAATTTGACTATTAGGAAGAGTAAAAATGAATTGACCAGAATTTAGTGACTTTCACGTGAAAAATACTTAATACTTCCTCTAGTAATAAAAAATTATCACACAAATTTTACGAGTGTTTGCATTGTTCAAGATAACTATTAAGACTTAAACAAACAAAACAAAAATATCTATACCTCATTCCTATTTATAAACAAATCCAACTCCTGTTAAAATTGAGAAATCCCTACCTGTGACTCATATCTACATCAGAGCATCAGCGATAACCTGTAACCCACTACACTGCCGGGACCAGACAGTAACTGTCTGCAAGAACTGTGGAGTGAGGGAGGGAGGGGGGGGGGCAAGGTCACCATTGCAGAACATGATAGAACACCCACTTGCCCATCAATGGAACACTGGGCAGATAATGATAATGGGCGGAGAGAACAGGAAATTGGCTTTCCAAATAGTTATTGACACGACGGAACAGCGGAGTGGTTATTGGTAATTAATTTTGTGCAAAAGTAAAAAAAGCATTTGCTCTTTACAGGATCTCTATTGCTTCTGATGATTGAAAAATCAGTGGCTTGCCTACAATTTTTACACAAAATTTTGTTAAAATCAGTGAGTTGAACTGGTCAATTTTAAAATTTATCAATGCTTGTATCACCACCATTTTGACTTTATTCATAAAGAATTAAATACACAAATTGGATTAATTTGATACCTGTATATTCATACATTTAAGGAATAAAGAGTGATAATAATTTAGTAATTAGGGGGCCCGTGCGCAAATTGCGCAGTGAGAAACTCGCCTATACAGTACAATTCAAAGGAATTATGAATTTTCAAACAATATTTATGTTATTATGCAGTGACAGACGATCTGTTTACAATGTGATATAAAAAATTATCTGAAGGTAGAAAGCTATTAAGTTACACTCCTTTCACACATCACGGTTTTGCCCCTACGATTAAACATCGCACGGCGGACATTCCAATAGAATCTTATGAGACCTTTCACACAGGCACGGCGACGGTTTTTAACCGGCTGCCAATTACTTGTATGGTGTACTTGGACGGTTTTAAATCGTGCGGTTTCTTCCCGCATGGCTAAAAACATGCTGTGTGAAAAGAGTGTTACAATTCACATTAAAAATCTTGTACTTGAAGTTGGTCAAAATTTTAAAGCGCCCTCTAGAAATAAAGTAAAGGCTAGGAGGGCGAAGCCCGAAACTAATGGCCTTTTTAAATATCCCACATGCTAGATAGCATAAGCTTTAAAATGGCACATCAATGTTAAAAATCAGTTAAGTAGGTCGGGAGAAAAAGAGGTGTAACAGGGGCGATCCAGTAACTTTTTCGATGCACCTCATCAAAATTGATTCTGTGTTGCAGAAAAATATTATATGATAAGATTGGAAGATTTGAGCATTGCAGAGGTTTGCAAGATTACAAATACCCACGTCGCAGCAGACCTGCGTACTCAGCGAATTTCCAATGGAATTTTGGTATACTTTCTTTTTCCCCATAAAATCCATGGGGATGAGAGTATGTAGGTTTGCTGCCATATGGGTTTTGTAGGTAAATATAAGTTAAACCCTACCTAGTGATTGTACATACCAAATTTTATAAGGATATGGTGTTCTCTCTATTTTCCTTATAAACCCTATAGGGGTGAGTACGTAGGTTTGCCGCCATATGGGTTTTCTAAGCAAATATAAGTTAAACGCTTCCTAATGAATGTACATAATAAATTTCATCAAGATATGTAAATAAATAAGCAAGAAAGAAGGTTTTGTTGATTTCCCATAAGAATAGCATGAAAAACATACTTTTTGGATTTTCTCCATAACCATTTAAACTAGGTAAAAAATTCAAAATACTAGATTGTTTTTTTAAGCTATTTTAAATGGTTTAAGTTAAAATGGTTGAATTTCCTAAATAAAAGTAAAAAAGCCAAAAATCCATTTTTAACCCTTTTGAAACCCCATAGAACCCCGTTCCCATGGTCCGATCATTCTGGTTCGCGAACTCAACCTAGTAGACGCTGGCCCACACCCCTGTACCAAATTTCATCAAAATCGGAGGTTCCGTTCAAAAGTTATCGTGTTCATGGACACATACATATCTTCTTATATATCTATAAAAGGCAAAGCCCTCACTCACTCACTCACTCATCACTAATTCTCCAACTTCCCAACTAGCTGGAGTGCTGAAATTTGGTATACTCATTCTTTAGGCTCAAAATAGGAAAGTCTGACTATTTTCATATTAATATTCACAAAGGGCTATTCCCTAGACGTCCTCAAAGTTACCATGTTATTCTTATGGAAGCAACATTTTTGTATTCTAACATATGATTTTCATGCAAGAAAATGCTTATAAGCATAGAAGTAACCAGGTGTGAGATATAATTTTTATTTATGTTTGACATTGTCAAGATTAATGTGATGTACTATTACTTTTAGTCTGGTGAACTTTGGTTGTATTAAGTGCAGTTTACTTTATTTCGTATTTTATTACTACTAGTATACATGTTGCTCGAAATCGAGCAATTTATTTTAATACAGTAAAAATGTTACTTTAGCTCTAAATCAATGACATTCGACCAATCCAATATTGTGACTATACTAGGCGTCACGAAATTGCAAGCCTGAATTTAAAACAGTGTTGCCGATTTTTGCCGACTCATCCAGCTGCTGGCATTTCTGTCTTTTATTAAACATGTTGAATGTGACCAAAAAACAAAACAAAAACAAAAGCAGCCTGAAGGAAACTGGCATGTTAAAACAGACACTGAAGTAATAAGTATACAAACCATTGCCGGTAGCTTAAATGTGTTCAAAAGCATACACAAATCTCTGGGATGACTTATCAAATGGTTTATTTACTTAAAGAAATTACAGTTTAATCCCATGTTTTAATTACGAGATGTTTAATGTGTTTTTGTCGTTTTAAGTATCAGTATTTGGCGTTCTATAATTATTATCTCTCTAGTTATATTTATGTAGAATCTACTAAAGGAAACGAATTGATTTAACAAATAAAACAACACATGTGCCTAAGTTATCTCGCACATAAATTAACCAACAACAGAGTGTCGAGCTCACAGCCTACACGATCATAGCCTAGTCTGGATATGGATACTCCTGGGGATCTATAGGAGTCTAGATTTTTTTAAATATATTAAGCTAGTGTACATGCCAGTATTTTACCTGATTACTAGATAAAAAATAACAAAATTTATTAAAATTCAAATATATAATTTATTAAAAAACTTATTATATACAATGTAACGAAAACAGTTAAAAGTCACAATCTGATTCATATTCAGTGTCTTCTTCACTATCATTAGCCAAGTCGATAACCATGGGCTCAACCAATGAATCGTATTTACATTGCATATTATAATCCTCCTCTTGCAGGGACTCGGCATGACGCACACACTTCGCCCAGTCACCCACAGTGACGTTTGAAATGGCTTCATTTAATAATTTTTCAGTGTCTTGGATTTTAAATGTACTGTTTTTACTGGCCACTTCTCCTTTTATTTGAGCCCAAATCAACTCAATTGGATTGTAATGGGCATGATAGGGTGGCAAGCGGACTACCTCATGTCCCATTTCATTTGCAATTTTGTCTAGCTCGTATACTTTTGGGGCATTTGTGATTTCGCCCTTAGACAACAGTTCAGCTTTTGTTTCTTCTGCGTTAAAGGGAACGTTGTTTCTTATCAGCCAGTTCTGAATGTCAGACTTCTTCCAATTAGTACGAGGAATATTGTCCATTACAACAGAATGATAACCCAGATAGCAAGGAAGCTTGAATTTTCCTCGATTTTTAATTGCAGCGTAAGCCTTGAATTTGAGCATCTACTCGAGTCCGATTCGAAATAACCAAAGATAATCAAGGCTTGAATTTGTTTCTCCCTTTAATGTCAATGTAAGCCTTGAATTTAATCATCTAATCGATTCCGATTCAAAAACACCAAAAAGTTAAAGAAGGCTTGAACTTACCTCTCCCTTCAATTGCAATGTAAGCCTTGAATTTGATTATCCAACTAAGCTCAATTCACGTTTACGAATCGAACTCGAATGGATACCGATTCACGGCACGACGTCCCGACCAATCACAAGCCGTCCAACGCTGTCCCACAATGCAGTGCGCGGCTCCCGAGGATCGATTTCTCATCGATTTTGTAGAGATTTTTCGGGACGAGACGGGCCGACGCCATTACTTTCTTACCAGACTCCGAAGTTATCGGATGTGTATTTTACTGTTCCGATTTTTCAGTAAGTTTTTTGTCTTGTGTTTATTCAAGCCTTTATAAATTTTTTATCCTCTTCAAATCTCTTTAAGTCTTTTTGTTCTTCTGCAGCTGATATTACACATTAAAGTGGAATAATACATCACGTGGTTAGTGTAATTTATTTAGTTTGGTTTAAAACAGAAATTAGTTAAGTACAAAATTAACAACTTAAGTAGGGGGAGTATCTCAATTTTTAAATTATTTGTAGGAATAATTTGTGGAATTGAGTTAGGCATGTGTAAGTGTATTCCGTATTCTCAGCAAAATTTTAAAGTAATTTTTTATAAGTTTTTTTTAGTAAATTTTTGATTATGTACTCAGAACCCCCGTTTTAAAAAGTATGAAATGTATATATGACTCAGACACATACATACCTTTTAAAGCGGTGGTTTTAAAACGGGTTCTGAGTACATAATCAAGAGTTAACTAAACAAAGAACTTATAAAAAAATTACTTTTAAATTTTACTGAGAATATGGAATAAACTTACATATGCCTAATTCAATTTCACAAATTAGGCCTACAAATAATTTAAAAATCGAGATACTCCCCCTACTTAAGTAGTTAATCTAATTAATTTGTACTTAACTAATTTCTGTTTTAAACTAAAAATAAATTACACTAACCACATGATGTGTTATTACACTTTAATGTATAATATCAGCTGCAGAAGAACAAAAAAGGCTTAAAATATATTTGAACGAGGCTAAAAAATGTATAAAGGTTTGTAAAAGAATCAAAAGATTTGCAAAAGACTTGAAAAACAATTGAAACATTTTCGGGAGAGGCTTTAAAAGGCTCGACAGAGGCTTGAAAAGTACTTGAAAGAGGCTTGAAAAAGGCTCGACATACACATGAAAAATGCTCGAAAGGAGCTTGAAAAGACTTAAAAAGAGCTTGAAAATATTTAAAGGCTTGAAAAAGACTTGAAAATCCATTGAAAAAGGCTCAAAAGACTCGAAAAAGAGTTGAAAAAGGCTTGAAAGAGGCTCGAAAAACACTTGAAAAGGGCTCGAAAGATGCTTGAAAAAGACTTGAAAAGATTAGGCAAGACTTTAAAGGCTTGAAAGTGACTTGAAAAAGAATTGAATGAAACACTTGATTCAAGTTAAAATCGATTTCACATCACGGTGACTAAGAGCCTTGAATCAAGTTTGAATCAAGTTTTCAGACTCGATTGGTAAGGTTTGAATCAAACTTTCAAGCCTCAAAAATCAAGCTTGAATCAAGTTCGAATCAAGCTTTTTTTGCTATGTGGGAACTTGCGTTGTCCATGACGACTATTGAACCTTCTTCTAACATTCCTAGCATGTTTACAAACCAATTTTTGAAAACATCTCCATTCATCTCTGTATGGTAATCGGTTTGTAGCTTGGCTTTCTTTGATCGGAAGACCAACTTACAGTCGGGCAAAGATCCCGTCTTAGCAGATCCAATGTGTAGTAAAATAAGTCGACCCCCTTTGCCGATGGGCACTTTCAGTCCGCCAGCACCAGAAGAGTCAGTCCAAACGAAAGACCTAGTATGGTTTTGGTTGCACCAAGTCTCATCCAGATAAAATATCGGCCTCTGGAGGCTTCCGACCCTTTCAGAGTGCATCTTCCTTAGGAATTTGGCGCGAGCACAGACAATATCTCGTCTTTCCAATAACAGTCTTCGGCCATCGTTGCATCTTCTGTATTTAAACCCTAAGTTCTTCATTATTCGCAAAACAGATGATTTAGACCCCCTAAAAGCTATCTTCTCACTTAAAGCCTGCCGCATTTTTTCAGCCGTCAGAAATTCACCTCGTTCATAAAACGAAAATACTGTTCTTCTTACTACATTCTTATCAAAACTGTCTAACTCAGTAACTCTACAATGTCTTTTATACGTTTTCCTTGGTGTACTATAGCTTGATCTTTGCCCCTCAGTGATCTGATCCATTTCCCTCTTCACCTTTTGCACGGTACTTCGGCTAACTCCACAAGCAACGCCGCATAATTTTTGCACTTGTTTCAGATTTACTGCTTCTAAAACTTCTGGTTCTTTAGATAAATGCTGTAAAAAGTTGTACACATTCGCAACTATTTCTTTAGCGTCATTGCTCAAGTCTTTCTTTCCATATCTGCTTCCTTTTGAGAACACTTCAGGCAGTGTTCACATTCCAAAAACTCATCACTACTCATTGTAGCCAAACCCGTAGGCCTATTTTGCTGATTTTATAAAAAGGAAAACAAATCTAACGTATAAAACACAAATAAATATTAAATACTAATTATTAAATATATGTAAAAGTGATCAAAATAACAATAAAATACAAAATCGAAGTTTGAATTCAAATAAATAATGTAAAATTACGAGATTATAAAGTTGTTGATATTATAACTAATACTGAAACATAAACAGTAATCGTAAAAATCAAACCAAAATAATTTGTTTTGATAAACATTTTACAGCTGGCAACTCAATCGAAAAAAATTGGCAACATCGCTAGGTAAGGCCAATGTAAATGAGCTGCCAGCTGTTTAAATTTTGAAGCTTGCATTTTCGTGACGCCTACTATATCTGTAATTACAAAAAACTACACGTATTTACAGCTGATTATTAACATATGTTTAAAATGCTTTATTCAATCCCAATGTTATTTATGGGAAACATTTTAAATTTCAATTGTGGATAGAGCTTTTATTTTCAGTCCGATTCTCATCAGTTTTTGGCAGAAACAACTACAAGCCAAGCCCTATCCAACGACACCAAAAACTTGAAAATCGGTTGAAAATTGTAGAAGGAGTTCTCAAGACAAAAAAAAAACCCCTTAGCGTATTAAATAAGTAATAGATATACTTTTTTACTGTTCATAGGTACTAACAAACTGTTTTGCAAATATAGTTTTTGCCGGCACACTGGATTTCAAAATTACTTTAGGGCATTCGCGGGGTTGAAATTTTTGACATGGACGTTCCTCTTTGCTCATGGGTGCTCTCTAAGAAGCTGTTTTACCATTATAGTTTTCGAATCTAAGAAACGTTTTGCAAATATAGTTTTGAAGCCCTTTAGGTCTGCACCCCACTAGACTTTCAAACTACTCTAGGGCCCACGGGGTTTAAATATGATGGAGGATTCCCTTTGCTCATGGGTACATACTATGAAAAGGATTTGCAAATATAGTTTTTAAAGCACTTAAGGGCTCTACCCCACTGGATTTCAGAATTACATTAGGGCCTTCAAGGGGTTGAAATATGACATGGAAATTCCTCTTTATTCATAGGTGCTTACTAAGAAACTGTTTTGCAAATATAGTTTTCGAAGTTCTTTAGGGCTCTGCTCAACAGGACTTCAAAAACATTTTAGGGCCTCCGGGGTTGAAATTTGACATGGACGTTCCCCTAAGCTTAAGAATTTCAAAGAAGTGTATACCATTTTTAAATTCTTTAGGGCTCCACCAAAAGAATTTGAGAAGTAATTTTCACAAGTCTTGAAAATTACTTTGGGCCCGTGGGGTTGAAAGTTGACATGGACGTTTCTCTTTGCTCATTGTTGCTCACTAAGAAACAATTTAGCAGATTTACTTTAGGGCTCCACCCCAAAGAACATCAAAATTACCATATATGCTAAGGGATTAAAATCTAACGTGGATGCTTGGTTTTCCAAATAGGTGCTCACTTAGAAACGGCTTTGCAAATATAATTTTCGAAGTTCTTTTCCGCTCCATAGGATTTCAAAATTATTCCAGGGGCTTCCTCCCACAAATCCTCAAAATTACCATAAATCCTACCGTGTTGAAATTTAAAGTTTATGATCCATTTTGCTAATAGGTGTTTACTAAGAAACAGTTTTAGAAATATAGTTTTTTATGTTATTTAGGGCTCCACCCTACATAATGACTGTAGGGCTACGGGGTTGAAATTTGACATAGTTGTTCTTTTTTGCTCAATGGTTCTCATTAAGAAAATGTTTTGCAAAATTCCTTCAGAGCTCAACACACAGTAATTTGTTGTTTCAATGTCATTCTTAAGGAAGAAGATTTTGTTGCTCTTTTAAAGGTTTTAGTACCTAAAAAATAAATTAAGTCACGGTCGAAGCCGTGACGGGAAACAGCTAGTATATATATCAATTTGAACGAACGGTGTTTTTGGCTTCTAGGGACCTCAAAACAAAAAAGTATTATGGTCCCGGGCTTAGGTCTTACCGTGACTACTACCTTAATAGCGTATATTCCCTATAGGGAAATTCGCTAAAAATACTATTTTTTCAAAGTACTGTATATATCTTATTGTCTTAAATTAGTGATAAATAAATTTTGCAGTTGTAGTTGAATATTTTTCCCAATAATGGAGGTCTGAAAATGTTTTGCTAATTTACCAAAAATAAACAGTTTAGAGGAAAGAAATATATGACTCTATACCTCTTCACTTCTTTGTACTTATTAGAAATCTAACACGACAAAAATTGGGGTTTTAAATCTACGACAAAATATAATTTCAACATTATTTTAGACGTGTAAAAATTTTTAAAATGATGGTAAGATTATTGTTTCCTACTCGAAAGAGAATTTGCCTTTGATTCTCCTTAAAGGTAGTTTTATTTTGTAACCATGCAAATACTTTGAAAAACACATCAATTTTTAAGACCATAATCCGCAGAACTTTAGACTATATGATTAAACCTAATAAATAATCAAGAAATACTAAATAAAAATAAAATCAAATAAATATACGAACCCATGCTTAAGCTGAGAAGAATGATTCTGCATAGGATTGGGCTTCATGTACAAATTAAACAAGGATTTTGTAGCAAGCCTGTACAAAAAACAAAACATGCAACTACATAACATACAAAACAAGATGTTTGGTAACACAAAATAAATCTTAAATCATGAATAAAATAATTAAAAGTCAAATGCCAAATAAAAGTTTAAATCAAATAACTAAGGCAAAACTACATAATATAACTTAGGAAATACATGGCTAACCAACACTAGGCCTATTCTGCAGAAAACAAAAATCTATATTAGCTACAGTTATTCTACGTTACTCTACAAGTCTTTTCAGATTTAAAAAGGAAAACATGATAAATTTGACGCAAGGATATTAAAGTGTTCTTATTTTATGTATATTTTTATAATATTTTTTCCAAAATTTAGCTTCATTCAAAGTGGTCCGAAAACTACCTATGTCACATTACTTTCTTCGTGCAAAACCCAGACAAATTATAAAGTTTAGTGTAGTTACAACAGTTGGAATATTTAATTTTAGTTAAATCAATGGATGTTTTAGTTTTAAATGTTTTTATACAATATTTTTGATTTGTTATAACTTTTTTCATAATGGTTGTGAAATTTACATTGATACACAACATATTGGTTGTTTACATCAATAAAATGGTTATTTTTTGTTATTTTTATTAATCATTGGTTCAGTTAATTTAGAAAATTTTAAAGAAACTACTTATTTTAATTTATGCACTACGGTACTGATTTTAGAAGATAATGATTTTTTAAGTATTGAATAAACATTATATTTACTGTTGTGTAAATAATAACTAGCTAGTATTGAAGATTGACTTATTTTTTCCTAATAAAGTAGAATTGTTTTATAAGAAAAAGAACAATTAGACAAAACAAAAATAAAAAATATCCACATTGCAAGTGTTTAGTATTTTTTACTCTTTCTGACAACACAATCAGTTGTTAGGTGCATTTCAAAGTATCACCGTTAACATTGAATATTTAATTCAAACATATGTATGTTGTGATGCTAAAAGTTAATTACGAACCAGTAATTTTTACCAATTCATTCTTCAAATGAAAACAACCAAACCCCTTATTGAATGGATGATTTACAAATGGGGTGAAAGAATATCTTTTACTAACGGAAGGGCAGAAGGGTGTCGATCGCATGCAGAGGCCGCACGCGATCATAAATTAATTGAGTAAATATCTCGCCAAACTTTCCCGTGATATTACCAAAGTAGACTACACCCATGAAACTGAGGCTGGCAGAAAGCAGCTCTTCCCGCCGCAGGCAAGCTTTATGGGCTCCTGTCATGCAAATATCTGCCGCAATTGCCACTTTGTTTCACAAAACTAGATTCTTACCGAACATGTAACACAGTAAATTTGAATATTTATTTTGTTGAAGAAGTTTTTATCAATAAATTTAATTGTGATTTTATTTCTCTAGCTTTAAAATTATAGTTTTTTTGTCTCACAATATGGAAAAAGTAATTTATTACGTTCATATAGTAATATTCCGGCAATGGAATTGCTAGTCAAATTAAGTATATTCTGAACTCACTTTGTTCAAGGTAGCTCATCCAACTTTTTCCTATAATTTTGTTGAATTTTCATGAACAATTATCACATGCATTTTATAATTCTAATTCACATAATAAGTTTACGTGTCTCTCTTAGTTTTGATACCAATAAATAACTGTATAACTGTAAATTACATTTTAAAGAGATGTTTGTAATTAATTGAAGGTATTTTTATTAGGTGAAGACAAGAGAAAACTTTATCTACAGATTGGAAAAACTACAGAAATATTCAACGATATTTATTAATAAAACAAAAACAATACAGTTCGAATCTAAATATTTCAAGCCGTACAGTAGACTACCCATTCCGGATTGGTTTCCTCATTCACTAATTGTATTTTTTTTTCTCTCTAAAACAGCGATTGTTTTTCTCATTTAGGAATTGTTGTTTCTATTTTATTGTTTTTTAGTATCTGTTTAGAATTATTAACAGTGAAATCAACTATCGGCGATACCGTTAGTCCAGCCATCAATTATCACTGATAATCAAGAATCTGCTGTTATTGCAAGTGTAGGAAGTTTTTTCATATCTGTTGGAAGCAAATGGCCATAGAATATGCATTGGCGTGACAAAAAGGCTGTGTATGCTCATATGTTAACCTAACCAATGGATATTTTACCTGTGGACTGAGAATTACCTGTAATGGTTGTAACGGGTATCGAAAAGTAATTATTTGGCACACCTCTAAACCTAACTGCGACTCACCTGGCACTGTGCGAGGGGCTGCTGACACTGTTGAAGTCGCCCGTCGAGCTCCACCGCTTGCTCAGCTGCAGGCTGCCGGGTGTGTGAGGGGCGGGGGGCGTCTTGGCGGGGCGGGTGGGGGAGGGCGACGGGGACGTGGGCACCGGCGACACGCTGCTGGAACTGGGTGAGTCCGAGTGGAGCGAGCCCGTCGACTGGTAGTGGACCACCCTTCTGGAACAGCGGATGACATCATCCACTGGTATTGGAAAGGTAGTCATTTGTGTATTAAGGGAGTAAAAAAATTTTTCTCCCTGTGGGAAATTATTGGTGAGCTGTACAGTCAGCTGGCTTTTTGCTGTTCTGGATTTAGCAACAGTGTTGCCAGTTTTCACCACGCTATGTTGCCAGATTGTCAATGTTATTCTTATGGGTTTATTTGGTTCTTATGGTTTATGAGTTTATTAAATAAATAGTTTTTGTCTTATTAGAATAGCCTTCTTATTGATATAAAGAAGGAGTACTGAAAGCAAACTCTGGGGCGAATAACCAAAGCATCAGTTAGAATGAAAATACCCAGAAGTGGGATAAAATTAATGAGCGGCCAAAATTCGTCTTGAACAGAACAGGTCCGATATTTTAGATTTTTGATAACATCTTATCTTTGATTCAAAATATCATATTGACTGACAAGATGAAAGATGTTTGATTTTTTGTAAACAGAGCGTTATTTCAGGTTTGACATCAGGAACTTAGATGTAACGGAATTCTTTGTGTGAATCTTTTCTAAATGAGGGATGGTTAATCAGATGGGATAAAGTAACCTGCAGTTTTAGATACAGTATTTTAGATGGATGGCCCATCCTTATTATTTATATTTATGGTTATAAGGGTTTCTGCTGTACTAAAAGTTAGAGGGAGTTCTCATTTTTTTAAGTATTAAGACTGTTGCGGCTCACTAATCGAGTAGCTTTCTGAAATTCTTTAACCAAACAGCCAAACCCCTCCCCCCTCAAGATTAGAGGTAAAACCCACTTTACATTTAGACAAATTGACCAATTAGAAGGGCCTTTAGTTCACAGACTCGGCTGAAAAATACATATATGTAAATTCTTTTCACTATCCTCTTCCTCAGCACAAGAAAATTGTAATTTATTTTCCAGAACCTCTTATAAAATAAGCGTTTGTGTAATTTGTTTAGACTTTAAACAAGAATATAAAATAAATTTGACAAAAAATGTGGTAAGTTTTCTTAATCAAATATCACAAAAGTTGTTAAAAATTCTTCTATAGTTGGGGGCAATAGAACAGGCGGGTGAAGGTCAAGCTAATTAACATGTAGTGAAATGAGAAAAAATCAGCTGGCTTATTGTAAGATTTGACCTTGACACGCCTGTTCTATTGCCCCTGACTATAATACAAAAAATAAGTTGTTTGTAACATTTATAGTTCAAATAAAACATTGATATCAGTAGATTTGAAGTTATTCAAGCAACAATGCAGACACAAAAAGAAAAATAGCCTATTAATTTAAGAATGACCAGCAAAGTAACAGTTCAAAACACATCACAAAAGCTGAAAACCACAATGACCTTAGAGCAAAATTTAAAAAGAAAATTTTTTTCAATTCTTCCAAAACTTTTTTTAAGTTAGTCGGTCACAATTTTCATTTCATACTACATTACAAAGGTAAAAGACATCACAAAATCACTGCTTTATACGCATGGACCTAACATATTACTGTGCCAAAAACAATAATTATATTTAGTTAAGTTTTACAATGACCCAATGTAAGACAAAATACAATCTTCAATTTACTATCTGATGAGGTGCAATATTCTATAAAGGCTTTTAAGTGTGCACTTTGCTTCTAAGTAGTGTGTGATAGTAATCATACAAAGCTACATCTTTAATATTTCTCTAAATTACCAGAGGCTTAAAACTGATATCTACATATCATGCGCCATTAAGCAATACTTTAAATTTATTTATATTGAATAATCCTAGAGATACTTTAGGGAAATAAAGGTGTTGATGATATTTCTTATTTGAATCGTATTTCCTGTTTTAAAGTTTGGAGTAATTGGCCTATGTAATTTTAACATCTTTCAGCTTTTGAAAACTAACGCTAGATAAAAATGTAGTTCAGGATTTAACATGAGATTTTTTTTTCCTATAGCCTCTAAAGTTCAAGTATTGTGGCCTGATCTACTAAATAGCGAATTAAATTATTAACATCATAGTTGTTTGAAATGTTAGTTCACCTTATAGAGTAGTGCACACAATTATAAAAAAAACAACCAAAGGCAAAATGAATACAGCAATGAAATTTAAAACCCAGAAATTTAAGGTTTGGCTAACAATTGGCAACACAAAATACTGATGCTTGTAAAAAATATTCTGTCAGTACAAAAGCAAAACTTTGTAATTGTATTACAATCTCAATTGTTTTTCGTGATGAAAAAAATTATATTTACAATAGATTTACACAAAATCCAGACAAAAACAACCCTAGAAGACCAACACCAAAATCAAAAAGCTCAGTCAATAGCCTTTTCGGTATTTGCAAAAACGCAGCAAAAGCTGTATATTAAAACAAAAGAAACCTTCTCAGGGAACTCTGAGTGTCCTGTTGGAACCTGTTGAGAGTCCTCAAGGAACCAAAGTTCTTGTGTAATCTGCAAAAAGATGTGCTACTCTACAAAATGAAGCAACTTAAACAAAAGTGACATATTTTGCTAGACTTGTTAAAACAATGATAAAATGAATTGGCAAATCATAGGTAAAATGTGCTTTGAAATACGGTTTTAAAAGTGGATATAGTTGCATTTACAGCTAAGGTGTAAACATCTTATTGACATCATAAAAAAAAAAGAAGAAAACACTAGCCGACTTATAGACACAATTTTTATTGCTGGCACTGTGATTTTTTTTATCTTCTTCAAAGCACAAGATTCAGCAAGCATCTCTGTGTATTTTTGTTGATTTTCCAGAGGAAATCATTGGCTAAATTTTCCAGTTTTTGTATTAATATCTCATAATTGATTACTTTTTAATGTATAATTTTTTTCTTAATTGATTCCTTAAGCTATGCAAAACAGAGTAGGGCAAGGAGACAGTTCATAATCTGATTATTTGATTGGTCTAAAATTATGTGTGCACAATAGTTTAAAGAAATTGACAGAAAGTGAATTGGTGAGTTTTAATGACATTAATCAATCTCCAATCAGCCTTGCCACCTAGTTTTGTAAAACGATTCTAAATAGGTTTTGCTCACGTAAAACAGCCCAAATGTGTCAAAAAGATAATTTATGTATTCCACAGATTTTGGACAAGTATGACTCTTCATCTTCAGCTGCTGTTTCTAAACTAAGCACATCCAACACCTATTTTCGCAAAATGTGCACAATGTGCATAATGACAATTAGTGTTGTAGTTTAGAACCTTATATCAGCTGAGGATGGACAGTCATGTGTCCAAAACAAGTCCTGAATGAAAAAGGATCCTTTTGACTAGGATTTAGGCATTTTTACGTGAATAAATCCAACTTCTTAAGATTTTTATTTTTATTAGTCAAGTGAAAAATATCCTTCCAGCCAATCTCATTTTCACTGAAACATCGTAATAAGTCAGTAAATAGGGACGTCTCTGTACAAATTTCATAACCGACCCAACCCACTGCCAAGCAGCAACTGCGCACATTACCTCTGGGGCAGGGAGGAGGGGGTGGGGTAGCTGGGCACCCGCCGCGCCGGCTCCTTACTGTTATCGGGGGTCGGACGGTAGCGAAGATCTTTCTGCGACCCCGCGTGGTTGTTCAACGTGTGGTTACCCACCGCTGAAACACATTTATTTATTTCTTTAAGATGTTAGGAACTGTTTTGTTTTCTTGTTAACAACTACCATGACCAAAGCTATTTTTGTAATATAATATATCTGAAAGTGTTATTTTGTTATTTTGTATGTGGTTTCTATAAATACTAGAAAGGAGGTTATTTATTGAAAAATATTTTAAATGTAATTTTATTGCAGCACATTCTCTGAAAACTTTTTTGGTGGGTTTGAAGTTCTATTAGTGAGGTGTGTTCAAAAAATCTCTAAAGGTGAAATTTATGAGAACTGCAATGATGACCTTTAAGTGTGCCACAGTTGAGAACCGGGGTCAACACATGCCTCTCAGAATGTCCTTCATGAAAGAACATACACCTGAACAGGATGATTTAAAAAGAATAACGGTTATCAGAACAGTAATTCTTAGCATGTCATTCATCAGAGATAACAGATAAGAAAATACCAGAGGAAACTTCTAGATGTGCGGGAAGAAGGTTTACACATGCAGTTCTTAGATTTGTAACGATGGGGCAGGTAGTCTACTGACGGTAATTGAGTATCTTTACAGTTACCACACAACTGGAGTGAAAGAGAGAGGGAACACACCCTTTCCTATTAGGATCACTTCATGATCGGTTCTCTATATAGGACATGCAGCGTGCTTACTGGCTCATCTTTCAACTACAGTTTGGCACAGTCTTCGGTTGAACACTAAGAGAACACCTAGCAATCTTGTGGAGGTAGGGTTGAAGAATTTCCGGACCAAATTGTTTACATATGTAATTTAATGGTGTGAAGCACATCTCGCAACTCCCGCAGAAGCAGACAATGAGCATGGAGGGTTTAAAACCACTTTAAAATTTGACATTGGGAATTCGGAAAGGAAGTTTTCCGCTCATCGCACATCGTCCCGCCTCTGCAGGGTTGCTAGTTGTGCACAGGGTTACAGCCGTAGAAAATGCAACATTAGTCATGTTCAGATGTTTTTTTCAACCTTTGTCGGCTCTTTGACTGTTTTCAGAACCATCCGCGCTGCCGCAAGTGTTGTTAAGTGTGCTATGCTCCCTCTGGAAAAGGGAATGCAAGTTTCCTCACTGGGCTACGAAGTGTTGATTAGTATGTTCCAAGCTTTAAGATTAACCTTTGGTCTTTTCTTCTCTTTGCTAAGAAACAAACACTAACTTATAAAACAATTTCAATACCTCTCATAACCTCAACGCTTACATACTGTTCTGCAGCATTTCAACGATTAAGTTATAGCTATGAATGTATTTTAAAGGATTTTGATGACAATTATTTTTAAGAATGCCATTTTAAAAGGTTTTGTTATTATTTATGTCTAAGAATGCCATTTTAGGAAGTTTTTGTTAACAATTTATCTAACAATAATACTATTTTTGTAGATTTTGTCTAAGAATTACCCAATAGAGTGCCATTTTCTTGAGTTTTCATAAACAATTTATGTCTAAAAATGAAGTACTTGAGATTTTCGTCAACCATTACCTCTGAGGGTGCCGTTCTTGAGCGGGGTCGTGACGGGCCTGGAGCCCTCCAGCTGGTTGAGTCTCCGCAGGACATCGGCCAGAGTCGACCGCAGACACACGATCTCGTCGCCCTGCTCCAACACCTTCTTCTCCAAGTCCGATACCCGCTCTCGTATCGACTCATTTTCCGTCTCGATCATGTCATCTGGAAAACAAAGTTCACTTTAGTCAAGAAGAATTTTTACACAAGGTGAGAGATGAGATAAAAACTGTATTAAAGAGTTACAACCATTTAATTAAATGTTTCTTGACGAAATAATTTTTTTATTCAAGTTTGTAAAGGGGCATCAATTGACGAGTTTTTCAAATTGGTGAGTATAGAAGGGGATATATTAAAGTAATATTTAAGTAACCACCACACTGAAATTTCATTATTTATGTGTCAAACTGAAGGAAATGATGTGTTGATCAGCCAAATTCCCTTCTAATTGACAATCATCCATGATGTTACATTCTATAGCAAGTTAAAAATCTAAGCCAATGCAATTTTTTTTGAAGACTAAAATTCAGTTAATAGTATTAGTATTTGACAGTTTTTAGAAGACTAAAAAAGGAACCTAAATTCATTTTTTATCTAATAAAATAATATTATTTTCAAGTGTGGTGTGCTGGAAAACTAGCGTATGCAGCTCAACCAAGGGATTTCTGCACCCCTCGTTTAAATAAACACTAGCCTATCTCAGGCCCAGCAACACCCACTTTTCCTTATGTCCGCATAGGAACCATATTTCATGTAATCTAAGAATTTCTAAAGGAGAAAAGAGATGAACAAAAATTAATTCCAATAACTTTTGAAATATTTTAAATGTCATATATATGATACAAAACTAATAATGTTCTTTATTATTGAAATTATCATTGGAATGGAGCATGGTAAGTTAGCTATAGTTTTAATAACATACAACTACATTCCAACTACTCTAATTCTATCAATCAAGTCATTCTTTTCCTTTTCCTTTTCAACTAACAGACTGTTTGAATAAAGATATTGTATTAATTAGCAAAAGAAATTTGTTTTTAAGTAGTAGCATGGTCAGTGTAAATACAGTACGGACATGTTTAGTCAAATGTCTGGTACCCCTTATTAATTTTTTTTTCTTTTTTTTCAAGTAACTGCAATTTTGGTCAGTATATCGTTTTTCCCTGAATCCCTGAAATGGGGTAGTTTGGGAGCAGCTCAAAATTTGTAAATCTAAAGCCTCCATTTCTTTAAAAACCTTTGGATTTCATACATAATTTTGAGACCTATTAATTCTTTGACATTTTTCACCTGACCTAATAGTTAGGGAGTTGGGGTAATGGAAGTGCATTTTTCGTTCCATAAGCATATCGTGGGACGAACTTTAACTGCCTGCATTTCTAACAATATAAAATAAAAACACCCAATTAAAGAAATGTCTTCAAAAAAATTTTAAGAAATTTTTGTTTATGGGAGTTTAATTTTGATGTTTGGTTTTTGAGATACTAGCAATGAAGTGTTTTTTTAATGAGCTTATTAAAAACACGTGTACAATCAATGATCATAAGGATGTTATCAAATTGCACTATACAACATCAAAGATAAAAATAAAATATTAATTACGATACACCAATTGAAATTTCAACTATTGTAAGTTAACACAATTGTTTATATTTTATATTTTTCATTAATAGCAATTTTAAATGGTTGTTAACATAGAAAGTTATTAGGCCAACTGTTTTACTTATCTTAACAATTAATTTATGCAAATAAAAAAAACAGTTTCATCATGATTCATATTCATTAAATATACTAAAAGAGAATAATGAATCAAATGCGGTTTTATGATCAGTAATTACCATTGTATTCTACTTTTTTACATCTTTTTTTTCTATTTTAATTGGATTGCCCATGGATATATAAGCCACAACTTCAGAAAAGCGGAACATTCACTTCAGTCTACCACAAGATGAGATTCTGCCTCTGTTAAACAAGGTAAGGAATGTTTTGATATTTTTACCATTTTTAGGTACCGTAGATATAATGCATTTTAGGTTTTAAATAAAAATAAAGAAGTTTGAAAAAGTTTCTTAAAACTTTATTTAGTTTAAAACACACTGTTTCAGTTGATAATTGTTTTGCCACTAAGTTTTGAAAAACAGATGACGGTCAACTAAAAGGAGTAATTTTTTTGGCTCCTAAAATCAAAGCTCTAAAAAAATAACAAAATCTAAAAGATTACTCTTCACTACTAGTTGATTAAGTTGTACAAAAAGCTGTAACGATATTTGGCAGTCATCCATGATAGGGATACTGTTTTGGGGGTGGCGTTTTGGTTTCTGTAGTAATGTCCTGATGTCTACATTTATTTGGTTCTGCATATTGACAATCCACTGTACCAGAGTGCAGAGCAATGCGCCACATTAATGAAATTGGAATTACATTTCAGTACTGATGTTTGGTTGCTTCTAAGATGTTTCAACATGTGTTCCGTTATACCAATGACTGTGTATACAGTTATAAACTAATCTCATAGCGTAGACAGGTTTGAAACCGATTTAATTTACAATGGCGGGATCTCATATGGCCCACTTTGATTGAGAACAAGTGAAAAATCATAGATAAATCAGTTCTACCATTCTTCGTAACATTTCATGAAACCAGCGAGCACAGAACAGAAATAGAGGCCAGCCTAGTGCAGCGGTGAAGCTTTGCGGACAGGGGCTAGGCCCACAAAAGGAGTATTTCGTATTTTCGTATTTGGCTCCACAACATAAGGCCGAGGCCTTATGGTGGTTGCCCCTACCCTCACAGGCAGCCTGTACCTGGAGAAACGGTGATTTACTCTCGTCCCAAATGCCACCATCAGCTTTGAGTTCAGTTGTTTGCAGCGTTCAGTTATTTACTCAAACCAACTCAAAGAAAAATAAAAATCAGCAGTTTGTTTCATTTAGCGCGAGTCGCCCACAAAAGGAGTGGGGGAACATGACTTCACCACCTGTAATGTTGGTTGAATACGAGTGGCCCCTCTATTTCTATTCTGTGCTCGCTGCATGAAACATATAATTAAGGATTCTGTTTTTGATATGATAATGTTTTTTGCAGCTGAATAATGTAAAACCAGCTGAATAATCACAGTATTGATTGCAGTTCCTCTGGTTTAAAAGGACATGAAGTCCAAATTTCAGTATCAAATAAATGCATTGGATGAGAAATCAAAGTACTTTTGTCTGAAGGAGCAACATTTAAATATGCATAATATTCATAATAATACTATAGTAAAACAAATGTCTTCTTAACCCCTGTCATTATTTTTTCTCGCTACTAATCTGTTTAAAACACTTAATTACAACACTCATTTAGCTTTTACCGCAAGAACAGTGTGAACCCTACAATAACTCAAGAGCCTGGTTTCAGATGTTCAGATTTTCTGTCGTCCTTGCGGCCGTCGCCACCTTTCTGGGTCTAGTCACTGTGAGTGTAACCAAGAGAAGTGTTCTATAATAGTCAATGTGTGTTACCTAGGTATGACTTATCCAGTATTTCCTACAAATATTATATTATCTTTTATAAACCCGTGTGTGGAAAGTAAATGCACAGACTTAAAGACTGATTTGACTAAAGGAAATCTGGTTTATTTCCATTTGGAAAGCCCTAATAAACAGTAGGACAAGTTTGTTGCACTTTAAAATCGGAAAGCTTTTCCCCCTTAGAGCCTTTTTTATCAACAATTTGTGCTTTAACCTGTAAAAGGGGTCAAATATGTATGGTCCTATAGTAATTTTTTAACATTGTAAATTTAAAAAAGATTTCGAGTCTTAAAATTCTAGTACATACTTCATATGTGATATAAAAATACATAGGCCTATTGAGAAAAACCAATAAATTATGTTAGTAAATGCAACACTTTAGAGCTCTCTGGGCGCAAAGCTTAGAGTTATCTGGAAAAATTAAGATGTAAATAAGTATAAAGTCAGATGATGATTTACTTTAAGCCTTAGAGCTGCAATTAAACTCCAATTCCTTATGACGTATGAAAGCAGATTGTAATAGAATAGTGTGCTGAAAATAGTATAAAAGAATATGCCTATTTATTAATACATTTTGTAATAACAGTTTATCGACTAGCATTGAAAGATGTAGTTTTATTCCACTTTTTTAATAAGACGCAAACTCAAGGAATTTTACAATTTAAAATGTGACATTCCAGATTTTGTTTTATTTTAGCTGTCATTGGTGGACAGGTTCATCTTAACATCCAAAATGAAGTTTGATTTGGGAATTGTTGTATAAGCAGATATATTACCCCGAGATACCACATACCATTTTTTATAAACACCTAATCTTTTCAGGTGTCCCATGGCAATCCTGAGCCAGAACCCATCAATTTTGCAGGTGGCAGCAAGTAAACCGTCAAACAATCCATGTGTAGTCTGGACCAAATTTGAATGTTTAATAAAAGTGATTGAACATTACCGATTTTAAATGTGTATCTTTTTTTAGTTTCAAAAGGATTCTTGCCTGATGGTCTCAAGCGGGCCTCAAGAGGAACAAGTTGGTTATTGTCGCCAAGTGGCCTTGTGCCTTACAATATTTTTGATTTGTTTGATTTCCAGTTTTGTTTATTCTCTCATTCGTATATAAAACTTAGGACTATTACACTTAAATTCATGTCGCAACGTACTTGCGTTGCACATTGAATGAATTTTGAATAGAGCAACACGGTCAAAATGTAGCCTACTCGATAAATTTGAAATACATGCTTTATTTAACTGACAAGTATGTATCATTTATGATACATCGGAGTTAATATATAAATCTGATTAATAATTTACAAGAAGATATTAAATCCAATACTTACCGTAATTAGATTGTTTATGATTGCTAATTATAATGGGAGGCCTTATTAACATTTATCGGTAACCTTTCTTCACAATGACACTTAAAAGTTAAAATATTTATTTGGGATAGGTTAGGTTAGTTTACATGATAAGTTAGGGGAAGGTGGGGCAAGACGGGGTACTTAAGCACTTAATATTTTTTTGTTGCGTTATGAAACCCTCAATAAACATACTACATATATGAATTAAAACTGCAGTATCTATAGAGTCAATAAAAAAATTTGGACAAAAAAATAAAAAGTATTAACACTAATAAAAAAATTTTTTCTAAAGGTTTACCAAGTACCCCATCTTACCCTATAGTGAGGGCAAGATGGGGTAGCTCAATACTATAAAAAGGAAAAGGGGTTTAGTTGCTAAATGAAAACTTATTTACCTTTTAAAAATATTTATTGTTTATACCTATAAATAGGCACTGTCTCAACACTAAATAGTGTTATATTTACCTTAAAAAATTAATCAAACAAAATTATTAATAAGCTTAATCAAAGATTAACCCTGAGCTTACTTGAAAAACTAAATAGGCCCTACAAATAAGAGTCTTGCTAATTTAACCGTTTTGGCAATACGCCTATTGTTAAATGAATAATTTTTATACCAAATACCAAAGTCGATAACATTTAAAATGAACACCATTTAAAATGTACACCCCATCTTGCCCTCCTTCTAAATACCCCGTCTTGCCCCCAAGGACAAGTTTTAGGTTAGATTGATTTAATACTACAAGGATATATTCCTCTAGGTTATAGTATGCATTGATGTATTCCTAAAAAAGTACCTTACTCAATACTAATAATCAATAATACCAGAAAAAACAGGTGTCTATTCTTTTCACATTCAAGACTGACAGAAAATTAGATCGTCACATCATAAAAACACATTTATATCCATATTCTCGGAACGGTCTGCTCAAAATGGCTGGTAGCACTATCAGACATTCACATGGGAACAGGCTATTAGTTCAACTATTTGCCAATATACTGTGACATCTGCCGGAGCAAAAAAATGTAAAACCCCGTCTTGCCCCGCTCTCCCCTACTCATCATTCATACTCGACATTCATACACCTTGAGGAGTATGCTTAAACGCACAGTAGATAACATATTAAGTGTTAGCATACCTTCACATTTTAAAATTTAACCTTTTTACTTTTTAAACGTAAGAACTCCGTTCTTTGTTCTTCACTCACAACAACATTTTGTTCATATGTCATATTTAAAATACAGTAAATTATTGTAATCTAAGATCTGTTTTACAAGATTGCCATCATTTTAATAAATAAATATCAAACAATAAAATACAGTAATAGAAATTATATAAAAATTATTCTCAACAATAATTTGGGATTCTAGGGACCTCTAAACTAAAAGTACCATGGTCCCGGCCCTAGGTCTTAATCATGCCTATCCTACAACACATGAATAGGTTACTGTACACTATTGTAGTAAGATAGGCACGAAAAGTTAAGACCATGGGCGGGGGAATAGTGGACAGTAACCTATTCCTCAACATGATATTTAATAAAATAAAAATTATAACCAACTAGATGACCCGACAGACGTTGTCCTGTCGTTAATGTGAATATTAAATATTAATGTGAATATTGTGTTTTCTGGCTCATAAATGGGTTTCCATTAGTTCCATAAATGGGTGGCATAAGTTTGATGGGTTTCCGACACGGGAACAGGCGACATAGAGTTGGCCATGTGAAAAGCATGCATTTTTCAAATTGATGCCACAAACACTCAACGACTGCCCTTGCCATTTATTTATCGACATTGCAAATGCAAGTCGTACTGGAAATTTCAACCACTTAAAGTCATTCATCACGAAGATTAATGTATTCCTCAGAACGGAGTTTTTGGTTCAACCTGATACATAAACGTCAATCGCTCAGTTTCAATTTTGACGTACATATCCACAGCATATTGGTGAAATAAATGTCGACATTTCAAGATGTGATTGTCTTCATTTTCCCGAATCATCAGTCGGTACGGTATGAATAATAATAATTCATTGAACTAACCTTTTTGTTAGTTTCGGCGCCTGGATTTATCATCCTCATTGAAAAATCATAACCATCTTCTCCTTGCCAAAACAGGATAGGGTATTGTAGGGCATCATACGATCGATGTGTCTCGTACACTCGCTGAAGTTGATTGTTTCGCCGATGTAAAACAATATCTCGGTTGTCTAGATTTTCACCCACGACAACAATAGCCACTTCATCAATTTTCGGCGCGTTGAAACGTCTTGCATGTTGTCCTTCAGGGGTCTTATCAGCTCTAATGACAATTTTGTGGTCATCAGATGGCACGCGCTCTAATGCGGTCTTAAACAATACTACCAATTCGTTGTGTTGATGTAAAAATGTTTGTAGTTGTTCCATAATTGGTATTTTCACAGAATTGTTGTGTGTAAAACGCTGATTGAATTGCCTAGCTGAATAATCAATCAAATAAATTTGTAAAAATTTGTGGTCACTATCTTGAGTTGGCAATAAGGAGCCTGTCCGGTGATATATTTGACCCTGAATTTTGAAAGTTGGCACAAATTGATCTCGAATAACTTTTGTTGCACCAAACGAAGTCATTTGAAAGCAATTATTGTATTGTTGTATATGAGTTAAAAGTGTTTAGGATCTGGCCCGACTCCAGAAACCAATGAGTGTAGTGGCTCTGGTGGTGGTGGTGTCAATTTGATTTGGCCACTGACGCAACACAATCCAGGTGATTCATTTTTAAACTTAAATGCCTTGCAATGTGGACAAACAACATTCATTGATCGAATAGTTACGATCTGTAGTAAACTATAAGCAATTGCTACGTTATAATTGAAGGCGGCTCGATGAGGATTAAATACATTTCTATAGGTCTATCTTGAAGTCGGCGATTCCTTTGAATATAATTTTGCACCTCACGTTGACTTATTCGTATTTCTAGCATGTACAGCATGCCGAGTTCTGCGGCCTAAGTTAGCACGTATATATTCCTTATATTCTAGATACTGTGACACGTATGATTGGTGGCATTATAACAAACATAACAAACAAATACCATTGACTATGTACACTAACGTGAACAAATACGGTAGTTTTCTTTTGTGATTGTGGTTAAAAATGACTTTACACAAAACACCTAAATGTAAACAAATAAACACATGTTTTTTAACTCATTCAAATCTTAGTATTTCTTACATATGATCAAAACAAATGGTATTGGAAATTTTCAAATATCAGGTGCTGCCATCTAGCGGATAGATTGTTAATTGTTTGGGATAAGACTACAGGAGAACGTTGTCCCACAAATCCTTATATTAATGATTTATTTGTTCACGAATTATAAAAATAAACCATTTTTCTCATTTGGGGAAAACCTTTCACCATATACTAAGTATGTTATGTTTCATTAAATGTATTTGATTGATATTTAATCATGATAGTTTCTTTGTAATTGGAAATTATCTCTTTTGTATCTCACAGTTTAATAAAAGCATTTTCCACCAATGTTAATTTAAAGGCATTTTTTATAATTTTTAAAGTCAAATTACTAAATAATGGTTGGGTGGATTAACAATTTTCTTTCACACAAACCTTCCCCTGGCATTAAGGAACACAACAAAAAAAGAATCGTTCAATTTGGTGCACTCGTTCTCGAGTTATGGAGTCCCATCAAAAAAGGGATTGTGATTTATTTATATAGATTACCAACAAATTTAATTAGCGGTCGACTGCAATCAGTGGTTGTCTGTGTCAATTAATCAATGTGTTAGTAAAAACGACATTCTTCTGAAAAAGCCAAACACCCTGAATTTTTAGGCCTCGTTAATGTATATTTGGTCGTATTTCTCAACATTACTGCAATTAAATTGTATAAAAAAATGCTAAATGTGGTCCCTCTGACTTTATTACAGAATTACTTTTGAAAATCACAAAAATATGTGTTTAACTAAATAAAAGCAATCCCGGCGATCAGTGATCGACCAGCAGAGATCCTGTTTGTCGGTTTTGCCCAGTTAAAATGGTGTTTGTAATTGTTAGGACACGACCTTGGAAAGGCCGGTATCACATCCGGCACATTGGAATACAGAGTAGGCCTAGGCCCATGGACGCGTGAAAGCGGTGACAATCGGCAACATTAGGCGCTCAGGCCGACGGAATACAAATACATTGTGGCAGGAGCACGGGTGAAGAGAATGTCTGTGATATGGAAAAGGTACGTTAGGGATACATTTGGCACGCTTGGACTATTCAATTGCACGGAGCGATTGAAAAAGATCTGAGGTAAATTGAAAACTTTAAAGTTCATGGGATTCTAAAACACGTTAGAACACACTAGCTATAGGAAGAAAATAATCTACTGTAGTATATTCTGGCTTCAGTCCGCGTAGGGTTCAGATTTATTACGATCGGTTTATTTTTTCACATTTTTGAAATAATAACATTTAAAAGCAAGTCCAAGGATTACTTCCCCCACCTTTATTGCTTAGGTCCAATAATTTACCTAAGTATAGGCCTAACGGACACATACATACATAGATATTTGTTACAAACAGCAAGGTTATTTTTCAAGGTTAGCCTGTACCGTTATTTCTATTTTGGCCTTTTAAAATACATCGCGTGATGATCCCGAAATAACTCAATGACTTATAACTAGTGTTTTATGGGTTTTAGGATGGAGGTAGGCATAAAGTTCATGAAATAGTGCGATGAAAATTTTAACAGCTCGTTCCCCCCCCCTCCACTTCCCTTCTCGCCAAACAATTTTGTCATTTTGGTTGTGGTTTACCATGTGTTATATCGTATAAAACAGCCAGGTTTCTGGATAGATTTGGCAACAATACATCCAACTATTTTCGTGAACCTTTAAAAACAACTTCTAACCTTTAGTCGAGACGCCTCCACTGGCGCACTCTGAGTATACCCGCATTGATAGTCTCTTGGGCATTGGAGTATAGGTAAACTCACGTTCCTGTGGTCCATTACGGATTTGCGAGAGGTTCATGGGCAGGGGTCCAGGGGATAATCGTATTTGCGGAAATGGCAGGTTGCAGGAGAGGAAGCGGCGGTCAGAGGAACCGGTTATGCAATGTCGCGGAGGACCGGATACCGGGATGTGCGGCTGCATTCCGGGGCCGGACGCAACGGTCACCGGTCACCGACAAGTCCGAAAACCGACGACCGGCGATCATAACAAACAGAAGAGGAATCGAGTACATCATCATGTCCTACGAAGCTACATCACATTTCCTTTGAGCGGATAAGATGTGAAATAAGCAGCAGGTATCCACTTGCCGTAAGTGCTGGAACAGATTAGATTCTGTCAACATACCGACACACCGATAGAAAAGAGGCGGTGAAATGTACCTCATCGCGCTTTAATGTGACATCGGACACGATAGAGAGAATCAAATAGAAGGTCTAGGGCACTGTGTAGGCTAATGCAAACTGGCCCACATAGGCTTTAATGTTGAACATAAACTGGCTCAAGACTCCGTAATGACAGGGTAATTGCACCAAATTTGCACCATACATGGGTAATTGCACTGATATTGTTTGTATTATTTCTTTATTATCTCACAGAGGGTACTGTGGATCATCCTTTTATCCTTTCTGGGAAATTGAAATATCTACTGTACTAGATAAACAACATATATAACTATGTGTTACCAGCACTTGTTTTACTGCAAATCCCTTTACAAAATGAAAACATTTGGAGAGGGGAATGTAAAAGCATTTTGAATCGTCGTCGGGGCGCACTGACTTACACCTTTCCTCTCGTCACTTCATATGATAATCACTGTGTAAAGCTACATTAAATGTACATTTTACCTTACATTATGGCTCAATATAGCACAGAAGGCCATGCTACTGGGTGCGGGGCGGCCACCGGATTGCCGTACCCGCATCCGCCTATACAGCCGCCACCACCACCGCCGCCGGATGCCGCTCCGGGCCATACACCTACACCTACAACCCATTGTACTGCACGTACTGCGGTACAATCTACACACAGTAGTCGCAACGACGTGGAATGCGTACTCCGCCGGCGCCTACTTTCACTACGCATCGGGTTAGAATTCGTCTCGTTATTCTAATTAGACGTTGTATAAACCACGGAATCATTGGCGTAAAGGCGTAGTTGGCATGTAAAAGAAGCGATGCATCAGATATGTGATCATTACAATGTAGACCAGCGAACCCCAAATAATCCCAAATAAATAACAAATAATCTAGAAAAAACAGAGTTGTTTTGTGGTCGATGATAAGACTATAGGACCTAGGTATTAGGCACCTCATATATAAGACTAATACATACATTACAGTTTATAAGATTATATGTATAAAATTTGTCACAAAAAATGATTAGTGTCTATTTACGCCTGTGGGTGTACCCAAAAAGGGTTGAAGATATTCCGAAACCGCTCTGGATCAGTTATAGTAGCCTATATAAATTGCTGAAAATCATTGATTCCTTATAAACCTCTAACTACAGTACCACAACGCAAATACAGTAGATACATTAGTGTATTTAATTTACACAGGATAATTCTTTTCCTTTTTTTCTCTCACAGCTTGTGTGCATTGGCTACTTTGACGAGTTGTCGAAAATAATGACGTTGTCAACTTCAGCTGGCAGAGATATGCGTTATCACCAGTGGCCTTGGTTTATTATGCAATCAGCAACACTGCATGTCATATGGGCTCTGATAGATATTACAACCACCCACATGGAACATTACTACAGGCCCTCAATTAGTCATACTGTAACACTGTCAGAACTACCCCAATAGCATTGGTGAATTCCATGGCGAAAATTAGTTTTCATAATACAGTATACTGTAACAAACCCTCGAATGTTAAAACAATACGACGCCTGGTTTACAGACCAATACAGATATTGCCTAAACAGCATACTAAACATTGCAAACCTGGTAAATGTCAGAGTATGTATTCAAATCAAATTAATTAATAGGAAAAGAGGCCAATCCACTAAGTAGGCTCATTGGCTTAAAATAATACGGCTGGGCGGAGTAGAGTAACGAAATAAGCGACGCGTTGGCTCGAACCCAGGAATGTAAATGAGAGCATGCACACACACACCTACTGCTGTCATCTGCCGCTGATACTGCTAATGAACTGAAAATAGTTTTGGGTTAATCGTGATCCAAGAGTAGAAGAGAAAAATGTTATTTTTCATTGTGCTCCCTACAGAACAGTTTCAGGTGATGACTCATGTTGCTCTACCACACTTCTACTAGTACAGTGCATTAGATGAAAATTCTGTACATATATGAGTAAATAGAGGTCAAAAACATTGGCGGTACTCCATACCATACAGATTAATGGACTCGGATGAGTACCCTATAAATTATACTGCGATAATTTGTCATTTAAATATAGTCTAGTCTACCTCACTACCTGTAAAGAAAACGTTGTAATTGATGCATTTCAACGCCTCGTTTTGCCGCGTAGTTTATTTTTATACACAGTACAGTATTTGCATGTTTTTGAGTACTAACTCAAGTCTTTGTTGATGAACATTGATTACTCCTGATTTATTAAATTAAATTTTTATCCTGTAGGGGGACTACCATTAATCGACTTATAAAATCGAGTAATATATTTAATACCCTTATTTAAATGGTGACTTAACTAAATAGGTACCGGTATTTTATGCCAAATATGAATGAGAGATGAGTGTAGGATGATTGTGGCGCGATCTTGTGATCTTTTTAAGGCCGTCACTCACCTTAGACAGGGATGTTAATTAATAGCCCAACAGCCAATGGTATCTAGGGACCCACAGTTTAACGTGGGATCCGAACCACAATTTCGACCTCATGTAAACGAATTGGTCTGATTATGAGGATGGTGTTTATGGATGAACTAGTATTCACTAGTGCGGACGTTAATCCTCAGCAGGGAATATCGCATCCACAAGCCATCGCTTTTAACTATCCACAATTCGCGACTTCCAAATCGCTGGATTACAGAACGACGCCACCGTCCCAGTCAATTTATACTATTTAGACTATAGCTACAGATAAAAATTATAACCATCACCCAATATATACACCTGCTTTCTAAAGCAGGAAACTTATCTTTCATTTGCTTAGAGGAGGTACACCAATTAATTGCAATGTGAGTTTTGAGGAGCGTACAGCATGGTTCAGTTTACAGCTATATAGCCGAACAATGCACCCCACAGTTCGACTCATCGAGTGGACGATGAAAATTTAATATCGATGCTACGTGACGGGCCGACGCGTGGCCGGTGGTAGAGGTTGTGGTGGGGAGGGGTGATCGATGGTGGACACACACGTGAGTCATGTGACCCGAGTGGTCTGGGCACGTGGCCGTAACAATGATTACTCTATGTCGATGTCGATCAGCTGTAGTGATCATTTGAGCGATCCGGATCATTCAGATCAGATCTGTAAAATGATCCGGCTCATGAGCCGGGTCTTCAGATCATTACAGATCACTACGTCACAGGTCAATGTGAGCCGTGCGCCGACTCTGGCGCCTAGTAGTTTCACGAAGACTTAACAGAACAGATGGCAGAATGCGTTGAAATGACCCGTCAAGTGCTGCTACCTGTAGCCTCCAGAGGAACTAAATCTGAGAGCTGCCTCTGTCATGTGTCAAATCGTTCTTATATGCAACAGCAATTAATTGATAGTGTTTAATCGTTGAAAGTAAAGTTAATGGTTTAATTTATGTTAAAATGAATTTGTGTGACAGTACTGTCGAAGCCATAGATTAGAACTCCAACTCAAGAAAAACCAGTTTCATTTGGACATCTTTTACTGATGGGGGAAATGGTAAAGCCAAGTGCAATATTTGTTCAAATACTGTAAAATACTCCAAGGAATCCACTGGAAATTTGAACAGACACTTAAAATTAAAACACCCCTCGGTTCATATCACGAGATCAGCCGTAAGCGTTACTAATAGCAGTCAACAATGTGCCGGTACCTCATCAGGAACTTCGACTGTAGGTTCGGTTAGTGTATCTTATTCCGTAATGTTTTCACTGTCATTTAAAATGATTTTGAATAGGCCTAATGTGATTATTTGTTGTTTAACATTATAGTTCAGTCCTGGTCTATGAAAACTGAGTTATAACTAGAGCTGTTGCAGATAAATTAAATCAAGATATCAACCAGCTCAAATCAGCTTTATGCAGATCATTTTGAGCCGGCTCATTTAAAGAGCTGATCTAAGATCAAACATATCACCAGGTGAGCCGGCTCAGTGAGCCGGTTCGCTCATGAGCCGCCCATCACTAATCAGCTGATACGGGACTCTAGCCACTGTACACCGCCCAGTAGATTAGGAGTAATAAGACTAGAATGTGTGACGATAAGGAGAAGAAAAGTCACTTGGATCGCAGCTGATTAGACCTTATGAAATTTTTATTTGTTTCTATGTTAAGACCTTGCCAAAGGGGGGGGGTGTCTAGGGGGTCAACTCCCCCCGGCATGTACCTACTGCTGACTTTGTATAAAGGAAACAAACCTACTGTCTTATCATTTTTAATAAGCAAATTGTTTCTTAAAAGGGCTTAGTGCCTAATAATATGACCAAACCCAAAAAAAAATCTGGCTACACGGCCTTTTATGAACAGAATTGATTAGATTACAGAGAGTGCCGTACCATGTTTTACCTGTGATTGGTGGTGCTAAAAATTCGTCTCGATTTTTCCATTATGTCCATACTTTAAGCCTATATTTATTCGTTTTTACACATTCTTTAATATACTAAGCCTACCAGACATTAAACATGTTTCCATTTCAATTTACCGTATATGCGCGGATTTCCGACTAAAATAAGGCTGCTTAGCAAAAAGAAAACTAAATTTTGTATGACACGTTAATGAACGACAGCTAAACTGCCGATTTTTACTAGGCCATGTGCATCGACTAATTACTGCATTGGCCATGTGTTAACTTACGCGTTAAATATGCATATCTTTGAGAAGAAAAGGGTTGGTTACTGCATGAACGATGCAAATTAGTAAACGCAACATAACTTGAGTAGGTACACTTGACTTTATAATTCTAATGTTCTTAATGGTTGGAAAACCATGCTAAATTAATTAAAGAGGGTTTTTACCATAAAGTCAACAGAGTGCTAGTGTTTAAATTGAAATATATTGACTGGCCACCTGTAAAAACGCAAGCAAATAAAACAAATTATAGGCCTAACTGAATGTTAATCCCAGGAATTAAATAAATAATCAAAACACGTTTAATGAAGAAAATACTTACTCCACGCATTGATAACACCGCTGATAGTGTCTCCTGGGGACTCCATGCCGTCGCGGCATGTCAAGGTCACTCCTTATCACTCGAGGTCACTGATAACACATCACTGTCGCAGGCCGTTCGCCATCGCCATATCACTGATTAGACCGATCATTATAGGTCCGCACAAAACACTGTATTCCACATGATTTCGTGATTTGAGCACAAAGTAAGAGAGGCACTTCATTGATTGTCGCTTAGAGAATACAATATAAGTAGGTTACTGCAGTTTAATGTTCCAACTAAAGGCAGGTTGAATTCATTAGCAATGAAGAGAATAATTAAATCACGTGTATTCTAGGAAGGCCTTGAGGAAGAGCAGTTGAATTAGTGCGTAGTTTGTTGTTATTTGAGCTAAAGATGTGTCATAGTTAATTCTGCGAGCAAGCCTAATGGGTTAAAAAAAAAAAAAAAAAAAAAAAAATCCAAATAAAAATACGGTACACTTTAAATGCATTAAAATGAAATAGGCCTAAATCTACCATGCTTGTGAATATTGCTTTCTCTTGCGTTATTTATTTATTTTAATTTAACTTTAATTTTAAAGGAAAACATTCGCAACTTTGGAAGGCTATAAGTAAATTAATCATAGAGGTAAGTTACTTATTTAACAAAACATTTACTATAGCCTATGTTTATTTTACAATTAGAGGGATCAATCAAAAGTTTTGGCAATGTTCAACTAGAAGTGTATAAAATTAACGTATTGATGATCATAAAAATATCTTTTAAAAATCCAAACAGAGAATCACACGTTATTATTTGTAATAGTTAAACAGGTTTTATTTAATAACTGTGTGAACTGAACTTAAGTCATGCCAGAAACATAAACGCTTCAGTTATGCGGAAATTGAATCCACGCCTACAATAATTATCAGTGAAACTACTCAATTAATGCGATAATCCGCAATTAACTAGGGCCATAAATTATCATGGTCGAAAGGTTCAAAGAAACTCAATTGGCCATAAATTAAACATAATTGCAGTTTTGCCCTTTCCCCTAATTAATTATATGGTCGGAGCTTTTGATATGTTTCCTCATAAAGGGATTGAGGGGGTAAATAATGTATTTACATAAAGAATCTTAAACTAACTGCTTTCACAACAATAATCCGACAAAGAGATAATTATAAACAAAACATTTCAGCAATAATTAACAAAACATCTAAATAGTTAAGTTCTACATTAAAATTGGTTTACTTTATGTTATGACGGATTTGAAAAAAATCGTATCCACCCATTACATAAATAATCAACAATTAAGAATGTAGAACAACTTCCCGAACATAGTATTGCAAGGACGCGGTAAAAAATGCAGTTCGCTATGCAACACTAAACAATCTATGATTCATCTAAGTTGGCAACACTGTATAAACAACTGAGCAAACACAATTAATTATTCGATGATCAACTGTTACGTAATTCACCTGCCTGCGCTGCGGAAGTGTAGGAATTCTTTATTCTTTGGCACCACCACACCTATTTCTGAGGCTCATTTAATATCTAGGCCTACTATATAACAATTCTAATTGTAGTTCTCCAAACAAACTTGTATCAAAGTCAGGACTATTTTATCATCCCATTAAACAATTCCTTATCGCCTAATTTGATAAATTAATCTTATCGTTGTTGAGACTTTAATCTGCGCACGTAATTTGGGTTTTAAATAATATTCTACGCCATTTGTAGGTTAGTGTACAATTATTTTTTGGGGGTATCCCGTAAATTAGTTACTTTCTGTGAAAATTTTAAGTTTTGATATCATCAAACTTGATTGCCGGTGTGAAAAAACTGAAAAAAAACAAAACGGACAAATGTCAATAGTTAATGCAACTGCAACACCCAGATGGCGAGAAGAGAAAGATGCGCATGTTCTCCTAACTTAACCCCCCCCCCCACACCAGCCGACCAATTCCATACGGTACCGGTATCCATTATCTCTGACACTGAAAACTACTCACTTACTTTTACACTTGTATGCATGCATAGGGCTTTCTTAGTAGTAATACAGTAAAGGCAATAAAATGGCACGGTAATTTTAAACTGTTTAACCTAACATGTCACATTACATACCAATTTGATGTAATTTTATTCTAAAACAAATCGACCACGAGGTAAAAAAAGTTTACTCCTTGAGCAAAGTACGAAATTGTTGATCTATGACCAATATAAAATGTTCTTTTTAAAATTTTATCAATATGTACATAAAGGCTATATACTGATAAATGGTAGGTATTTTTGTAACAAATATAAAAAAATACAGGCGACTGACCACTCTGCGAATTATAAATAATAAATAAAACCCAAAAGAACGACAAACCTATAAATAAGTAGGTTTAGATACAACTTGCAATATTAAAAAAATTAATTAAATAACCAGAACTCAGTTTAAAATGTTTACAATTTCCTGTCAGTATACCTTAGAGCAAAACTGTATTTTTTCAGCGAAGCCAATTAAGAAGTATTGAGCTGCAGCTACAAAACGCATAAATCTAGGTCGCCAAAAACAAGTAAACAACCACCTAACCTATAAAATATGCAAAGCCAATTCAACCTAAAAATTACTTTTATAAAGGGCCTATTTATATTGAGCCAGAATCGCATCCACTCTATCCCACAATATACACCGCACTCACTGACACCGTCACATTTTAATTAAAATCACGGAAACACCATAAAACACTGTGCAGACACACTTTCGGCGCGCGAACTCGGCAAACTGACGACGCGTCGGGCGGACTCTACCGATCAATATTGGAACTACGCTAACGCTAGTGCCGTGCGCACAGCGCTCGCTATCTGCTAAAACACAAAGATAACCGGCCTAGTCTTTCATCCCTTCCCCTCTTGAAGGAACCCCTAGGCGAGTTTTATACGGTATGAATAATTACCCTGCTCCCGCTGTGCCTTTCGTGGCTTTGAAATGGACTAGCTTATCTGGAATGAGTTTTGAATGAGCGCTTCAATTTGATAGAAAAGAAAGTTTGCAGTTGGCTAACTTTGAAATAAGTTTTTAAGCACCCACCACCAATAAACAGTACCAAAGTTTTTATGTGTCAAACTTATAGTATAAAATTTAGTCTGACTTCTTTGATGTTATTGAGCGACATTTAGATTTACGTCAACTTGGCGAAATTCCAGAAAGACCTTCCAAATACCCCCCCCCCCCCAAGAGTCATTATTGTTCCCACCGAACTCCAATTCAATGTAAAGAAAAATTGAAAATTCCATTGTAATGTGTTTTTTTCAACAATTTGGACGTTTTACTGAAATCCAGCATGGTATTTTATGACTCATTATGCAAAATAGTAGAATATTCAAAATAAAAATTGGTGATGATATTTTTTGGGACAAACCGTGAACTTCAAGAAAAGTTTATTAATACAGTAAACTATTTTTAATCCAGTTTTGCACAGTTTAAATAAATACTTTTGTTGATAATTTATAAGTGGCACGCATGTTATCGTATTTTTACAAGCATTTATACTACAGTATTACAAACTCCACCCCCTCCTCTCGACAAATATCAATCAACGACTGAGACATTCAGGCTAAATTTCATACTCACGGTCACAGACGAAGTATGACTCTAGCTGTAAAAACCAAGTTAAAGTCTACCATAATAATTTTACCTCACAAACTGGTAGAATGAAAATATCACGATCAGTTCGCTTTTAAACACTCAGAGGGTGTGTACTGTTTGAATAGATCTACGGTAGCACTCGACTGGATGAAAAGTTATATTGTAACTCCAAGCTGCACTTTGTAGTTTGGCACAGTGTATCGCGTGCATGGGTCAGCCATGAAATGTCACATGTTGCAAAGTGCATCAGAACAAGCAGGGCGGAAATACATCCTGGTGGAATCCTTGAAATGTTCTGCTGTTATGTTCTATTAAATTTTTGAAATCATTGAATGGTTCAAATTGAACAATGCACTTTATCAAGGGTTTCTTTAAAACTGAGGAGATAAATAAATAATAAAAATTACAATTAATAATCTTCTTAGGTATTAAATCAAAGAAAAACAAATACAATTAATAAACATGTATGTTTAAAAAAATACTCAATTTAGCTAAGGTACATTAGGTAGGCTACAGGTACTAATTCAACCATACAAAAGTTTGACGACAGTCGAACTTTATCTCAAGAGAATGACTATGAATTATGAACATTTTCTTAATAGACTTCCTCCCCTCTGTTCCTGAGGAAAACTCATTTACACAGCAATTTTTAAAATAACAAAATTTAATCTATATGGACTAATATAATAGACGAAAATTTTGTTGTCAGATTTTATCCCACATCTCTTTCGACTTTCGACTCTCTTTAACCAGTTCCCTTTAACTAACTCTTTTCTGAAACAGTAACAATTTCCTGATTCCACATCCTGTTTATCAGCTTCTTTTTGTAGCCTATCCAGTTATTACCAGTGGCAGGTACGACTGTACAGTCGTACGTGTTGGTTCATTGTTACTGTTTTGTTTACATTTCCCCCTGTTTTGCATTACAATCGCCAGACAGCGCTATTGTCGGGAATGTTTGCTAATTGGGAGAAGATTGTTATGCTGACGAAACTGTTGATGTCTTCATCGGCCGACTGTGTTGTATAGGCTACTAAAATCGCGCTGACTTTGCGATAAATGAGCTGTAAAAATACTACCGAAGGCCTTTTCTTTCTACAATCAGTCATGTTTGATGTTTGTACTGATAGCCATAAAGGCTATGCACGCACTAGATGACACCTCAAGAACGGGCGGGCGTTACGGTATGGCACGGACACTCCCGGACGATCCGCACCTTCTGCCGTCTTGCAAAAGTCAGGAAGAATTTCACGAAATTTCCGAGCTGACGTGGCCATGTCAGAGAGCACCCTCTGGCCGGCCAATACTTGATTTTGTCTTTCTACCCAGCTACTGTAAACTGCAATTTTGTGGTAAAAAAAGACTTTACAAGAATGGGTGTATGAAAGTTAATAGCTTCAGTGGATAAGTACCATAATTTGAACATTATGAGATATATCGAGTACTTCATCCTCGGAAAAAATAACCATAAAAATATTGTTTTTATCTTATTCTTATTCTATTTTCCTCTTGTGAAAAAAAACACTAGTCACCTATAGGTCAAATACATAGTTTTTAACCAACTCTTTCCCATACTGATCTCTTTTGACGGAAGGTGCGGATGTCCGGGACGGCGGAACATTCTCATTGTTCTCTCAGTACTAACATTATCTGAACAGTCTGCCAGTCGCTTCTCTAACTTGAGGACGACGGCAACTATTACATCCTTATACTATTCTATAATCCATGAACTATTGAGCAAGGAAAACACCGTATCCACAGACGAGCACCCATTTTGTTTTTATTTATTTTTTAACGGGAAATATCTGAAATTTTACTTTTATGTACTTCTCCTACTTCATTTAGTTGTCAAGTATTTCATAAGACATTTTTAACAGTTCGTAAAATTTTTTATCACACTACAAAAATTAACAAAAAGCTTTAACTTTTGCTTTTTGGAAAATTGATTAACAATTTGGAGCAATTTTTGATATTTGTAAACTAATTTACTATATCACTATCACTATTTTGAGACAGGGATATCATATCTTGGGTATTTTAATTCAACAACACTCAAAACAAACTACCACTAATTTTAATGAACATATCAAGACAATTAAGTAAACAAATTTAATGTTCATACAAAAGCGATCCAGGTGTACATCCTACTCAGTTGGTGTCTTCTCGTCGACCATGTTACCGAGCTACAGCAGGCAGCGTACACTAGGGCAGTTTCGGATCTCAGCGGTTCAGAATGCAATAGCAGAAGTGGCAGATAACCCGGTCGAACGAACGCAACAAACCACCAAGAGGTTTACAAGAAAATAGTGCAATTTTGCCCAAAATGTTTTTAAATGTAAGATAGCCTAGTAGAAAAGCTTCATCGCTTACATCGACCATGTCTTGTCACATGTTACAGCAGGCATCAGGAAAACAACCCTTTAAAATACCAATAGCTCTAGATTTTGGCCTTAAATTTTACTAAACTATTATTAAAAACATTCAAAAGGCGTTTTTTCCCGGAACGGCAAATAAGCAGTTACAGTTTTAGCTGTTTGGCTGCAGCAGTGTTCCAGTGAGCCTGCACGTGCTTTTGTTCCTTCATCGACACACACGCAGTACATCATCAGTTAGAAATAAATTTCATAAACTTATTAAGGCTGCGGTCTACCCCAACCAAAACAAAAACAACAACAATGCCGAATATGCCGCCTCGCGGCCGTAGCGCGAGGCAAGTTTTATAGATGCAGAGGTTTACGGGGATCGTGTTTCAGAATTAACCAATTAAGATAGAGATTGACTCTTAACTTTTTATAAAAGTACAAAAAAGGATCTCGTCGGCTATCTTTTTAGAATTTTTATATAAAATTTCTAATTTCAGTTATAATTGTGTAAAATTATCTGTTTTTGAGTTTTATAGATGCAGAGGTTTACGGGGATCGTGTTTTAAAAATAACCAATTAAGATAGAGATTGGCTCTTAATATTTTCTAAAAGTAGAAAAAGGATCTAGTCGGCTATCTTTTTAGAATTTTAAAATAAAATTTCTAATTTCAGCTATACCGGTCTAAAATCATCTGTTTTTCTCGATTTTTAACTGAAGTTTTCTATTGGTTTTAATGAACTAATTACAAAATTGTAACAGACGAAAACTAGTACCGTTATTCTTTTTTAATATAACACCTTATTTATACCTCTAGGCTTCATTTGGCAGAAGATAACACGATTATAAAAAACCCTTGCATTTGGGTGCTCGCCAGGGGTAGACCGCACCCTTAAGTTAATAATGATAATACTCATATATGACTGTATACTTATTTCTAGTACTGCATTTAAATTTTTGTAGAAAACATCCAGTATGGTATTAAAAGTGCAATAAGCACGTATAAAAGTGATTTTCTTTCATAATTTAAATCAATCTCGTATAATTTTAGTATGAGATATTGAATTATAATGTCCTTGTTCCATAATACCAATGTCTTTTTCTAAAATGCTGTTTGTCACTCTCTGAAGAGTCTGCTAGTTGTTCCTCTGACCTGAGGACGACGGCAACTATTACAACCTATAACTGTTCTATATGTGATGAAATATTGAGCAAAGAAAAGTACCGTATCCAAAAACGGGCAAACATTTTTTTCTTTAGCCAATTTTTTCAATCTCATTTAGTTGTCAAGTGTTTCACAGGGCATTTTAACAGTTCGTAAAAAATTACACTACAAAAAAAATAACAAAAAGCTTAAACTTTGGCATTTTGAAAAATAGATACAAAACTTGGACCAATTTTAAAATATTAAAAATATAGATGGAAGTTTTTCGTAAAGATAGCAGAGTGAAATAAAACACTAAGTCAAGGTTACAAAAATGCATTGTAGCTTTTTGAAGGCAATAAACGTACTTTGAAATAGAAAAAGTAAAAATTAAACCAACAAAAACACATGGATCGATTGTCTTCATTAGCATCGTCTTTTATGAACATTAATTTTTGTACACTTACGTTGTCTTGTCTTGTCATGTTCATTATAATTAGTGGTATTTTTTTAGAGTGTTCATAATAAGCTTACGAATTACAAATTGGCAAATGTCATGTCACGTCGTACGAAATGTGGTTTAATTTCGAACAATAAGAGAAAGTAAAACGCCTTTGCCCTATAATGAACAATGTCTTAAATTGTTTTATTACCTGAATCTTGGGAGCTATATTCGATTCGGTTACCAAATTTAAATATGATCCTAATCAACAGCACAGTTTAGCAGAGTAAAATTAACTTAATTTTATGGGGATAGAAGGTACGGACGGCAGTTTTTATAGGGGTGTGGGCACTGCCGGACATACGTTCTGCCGTTCCGTCAAAAGAGAACAGTATGAGAGGGGGAGTTGGTTAAAAAATATGAATTTGACCGAGATGACAAGTTTAATTGCAAATATTACAAAAATAGCTCTTGATTTTGACTTTCAAATTTACTAAACAATCATTCAAAACATCCGAAAGATATTCTTTCCTTTCCCGGAACGGCAGTTAAGCTGGGTTACAGTTTTAACCGTTTGGCGGCAGCTGTGTTTCAGTGAGCCTGCACATGTTTTTTTTTCCTTCACCGTGCATCATCAGTTGGAAATAAATTTCATTCACTTATTAAGTTAATAATGATAATACTCAAATAAGACTGTATTTTTTTCGGGAACTGCATTTAAATTTTTATAGAAAACATCCTGTATGTTATTAAAAGTGCTATGACCACGTTTAAAGGTAATTTTATTTCACGCTTAAAATCAATCTCGTAGCTTTTTAATATCGAAGATTGAATTATAATGTCCTTGCCCAATGATAACTTGTATTTCTTGTTTCCATGTTCGCACTATCTGAAGAGTTTGCTAGTTGTTCCTCTAACCTGAGGACGACGGCAACTATTATTACAACCTTACTAAACTACATGCCAGGAAATATGGAGCAAAGTAACGTATCCAAAAACGGGCACCTATTTTGTTTTAGCGAATTTCCCTATAGGGAATACGCTATTACGGTAGTAGTCACGGTAAAACCTAAGCCCGGGACCATGATACTTTTTCGTTTTGAGGTCCCTAGAAGCCAAAAACACCGTTCGTTCAAATTGATATATATGTATATGTGTGTGTGTGTGTGTGTGTGTGTGTGTGTGTGTGTGTGTGTGTGTGTGTGTGTGTGTGTGTGTGTGTGTGTGTGTGTGTGTGTGTGTGTCCGTTAACACGATAACTTTTGAACGGAACCTCCGATTTTGATGAAATTTGGTACAGGGATGTAAGCCAGCGTCTACTAGGTTGAGTTCGCGAACCAGAATGATCGGACCATGGGAACAGGGTTTTATGGGATTTCAAAAGGGTTAAAATGGGTTTTTGGCTTTTTTTACTTTTATTTAGAAAATTCAACAATTTTAACTTAAACCATTTAAAAGAGCTTAAAAAAACAAACAATCTAGTATTTTGAATTTTTTACCCAGCTTAAATGGTTATGGAGAAAATCCAAAAAGTATGTTTTTCATGTTATTCTTATGGGAAATCAACAAAACCTTCTAACTTGCTTATTTATTGACATATCTTGATAAAATTTGGTATGTACATTCATTAGGAAGCGTTTAACTTATATTTGCTTAGAAAACCCATTTGGCGGCAAACCTACGTACTCACCCCTATAGGGTTTATGGGGAAAATAAAAAGAACACCATAGCCTTATAAAATTTGGTATGTACAATCACTAGGTAGGGTTTAACTTAAATTTACCAACAAAACCCATATGGCGGCAAACCTACATACTCTCATCCCCATGGATTTTATGTGGTAATAGAAAATATACCAAAATTCCATTGGAAATTCGCTGAGTACGCAGGTTTGCTGCGACGGGGGTATTTACTTATATTTAATGTGTAATATATGAAATTTTGACTTTTATGAACTTTTACTTCATTTAGTTGTCAAGTGTTTCACAGGGCATTTCAACAGTTCGTAAAATTTTTTATTACACTACAAAAATTAACAAAAAGATTAAACTTTTACATTTTGGAAAATTGGTACCTAACTTGGACCTTTAAAAATTGTTTAAATGTTAAATGTGTGTCGTAAAGGTAGCGGAGTGAAATAAATCACAAGGTTACAACTATAGCTTTGATGAAACAAAAAAGTAGGCCTATTTAAAATAAAACTGAAAAAAAAGAATCAGATGTCTTTATTGGTTAAAGACATAAATGTGAGTATTGCTTCCTCGGCCCTTGCAAACTTTCAAGCCATGGAATATGAATCCGAACAGTAAAAACACGTTGTGTGAAGAAAACTGGCATCATAATTGGCCCGATTTAAGAACCATAGAAGCGGTTCAATTTGTCTCGCACGTACTATCAGATTTATAATTAAAATAACTTTTTTAAATAAACGTCAAAATAACAAAACTGAGATATAAACATTTCTATATGAACATGATCCCCAATCCTTCCTATTACAGAATTTTTTAAAGATATTTTTACTTATTTTCTCGAAAAATTGAACCCTGGAGGTCCGCTTTGGGGATTTAGGTTTTGTTCTCTGACAAGTGACCGACTCAACCCGGCACCGACGACTGACCAAGGTCCGGGCTGGCTGGGGGCCCACATTGTAACATCATAGTCCAACCAGTGACCAGCTTTGTCCAAATTTGTCAGGGCATTGTGTTCCACCTCACGGCGCGGCGGCGCGGCGGCTCGCTGTACGTACACACTGAACTGAGGTTCCACAGGTTGGTTGACGAGGTTACGGTCTAGTCTTGGTTTAGTGGAAACTACATTACATTACTTACTGTGAGGGTCTTGGACGTTTACCTTCGGCTTGGCGTGATTTTATCTCAAGTGAAACTTAACAGTCGACGATTGTAAGAAATTATTTTGAGTTTAGCAAATCGTTCCTTAGCAACAACTATTTGAAATAAAATATTGAATCGTTATTTTTATTTCAAATCGGTAAGATGAAATGCAGCGGGCTATAAACGCTATTTGATAAAAAAAAATTGCAATTTAAAATTTCTAAACATTCGCTATCTCTGTATCCGTCCTTTTTTTCAATCTGGTGTAGACAAGTTTTAAAAATTAACTACCTAAAAATGTATGCTTTTTATTTGAGTTTTACATTGGATGAAAACTCTTTAAATTAAAAATAGTTTCTTCCAATCCTTTCTTTTATATTTAATGTATTTCAGACAAAGATAAGGTCAACAGAAAACATGTGATAACTTTAGACCAATAAGTACATTTTAGTAGGCCTATTAAAAAAGGTAAAAAGAAAGTCTAAGTACAGTACACTCTCGTTCATCGGACTCGGCGACATCGGAACTCCGCTTCATCGGAACTGAAAATCTGGATATTATTAATTTTTTTTCTTACTAAATAAATAATTTTTCCGTTTCAGCGCCTTCAATTTCCATTCGTTCTATCCGCACAACAGTGAAGTATCACATTTTGCGTCTAACGTCATCAGGCGTTTTCCATAATCTGTACGTATCGATGTGATTTACGAGGCCGTGGAGTATTCGCACAAAAATAGAAAGAGGAAGGGGGCAGGAAGTGAACATCCGTTTCGGCCGCTTCCCAAACTGTCATTCAGTCTGTCTCGCGTCGCGACTACACCTGCACCTGCGTTACGTGGAAGTCAGTTGACTGCTGGAATATGAGTGGAATATAAATATGGAATATGAGAATAACGATTTTGGGTCTTTATTTCCTGCGTTGTTTTTATTCCTATAGGTTCATTTGTTACCATGTTCAAAGTTTGAGTGCCTTATTTTCATAAAATCTCTAGTGTTGCCTTAAAAACAAGAGTGAATACAATCACGATAGGTCACCGTACGGGCGGAAATGATGACTCACGACGGCCTCCGCTTCATCGGAATTTTTTGACATCCGAACCGGCCGTCCGCCACATTAGTTCCGATGAACGAGAGTGTACTGTAGCAACCAAAAGTCTAGAAAGTAGAAAGTCTAAGTAGGCAGTCAAGTTTTGATGACCAAGTTTATAATAGTAACCGATAAAGCGGGTTTTGAGCATGGTTTTAAGATTTTTTACTAGAATACAGAAAAAAGACCCTATGAACATATTTATTAAACTTCATAAAAGACATTTTATGACCCTTGTACTGATTAATATCCGCCTAACGCGCGTTAAAACGTTCCTCCACATCTTTTATAGTACTGCCCGTTTAATTTGCAACACTTTTTCTGCTTACGGTTGGCAGCAGTGTGACCAATCAGCTGTCGCGCACAACAATGCCGGTCAGCTGACCTTGACTCGCCGTGTTTTGTCTGTTGAGTAACCGCATTCTCTCACACCGTTGTAGCAGCATACGAACGCCGCGCAATCTGAACTGGGGCATTGTATATTCACTGTAGCACAATCTAAGGACTACGAGCCCAAAGAATTTGTTTAAAAACTTATGTTACTCAAATAAGAAGAAACAAATGTATGCTGCTACATCTTAACAATATTTTTGGAAATCCTAGATACTATCAGGTTTACGTCATAAAATAATTTTTATCACTTTAAAATATGCGCACATTCATTTAAAGTTAGGGTGGGGATATTTCTTTGTGGCAACAGGTTCTTTATGACAACTGTGATGAATTTACACCATATAACTGAATCGTAGCCATATGGATGACGTTGTCATCAAGGAAGTCTTCGCCAGATTTCTTGGAATGTTCGTGGATAACGCGCTGACAGACAGATCAAGTGGATAATGTATCAAGAGTAATTTATCTACCATAACCTGTTTTTAATGACTCGTTATGAACTACTGCAGTGTCAGTGTCAGAGTCTACTGACAAATGAAATTGGTCTTTATGATGTCGCAGTTGTCGAAAGGAGTTGGCAATGTGGCGGAGGAGTTGGAGTAGGCCTACGAAAAAACTGCTTGGATTTGTATACCTTTTAAAGGTTAAACTTATATTGTAGCTGAACGTTACGTTTGACTTTACTAACCATTTACTAAAAACTTTCTAAAATAAACTTGATTTATCAATTAATCTGATGTAAACTTTTGACATATTTGCTGTTACTGTAGAATGGGAAGGCTTTATGTACAGTATAAGGAAACACCCCACCTCGCGTCAAAATGTTGTTTTACAGCATTTCCCTCAAATTTTCTAAATCTGGGCTTGTAGTCCTATCGAACCTCAGGTTACGTCCTTTTTAGACCCCATTTGGTACATACTTATCTTCGTACTTATCTTGTAAAGTATGATAATTTTCAACGTTCTAGATTATTTACATCAGGTAAATATTTAAAATTAGTACGTAAAAACTTTATTTCGCTTAACTGATTCGATTTCATTTTATTCAATTATAAATTAGGCCTACTATAGCTGTTGCGCCCGTCACGCTTCGCCCGTGATAAAATTTATTTTATAGGTAGTAAAATCTCTTTTAAGATGTATCATAAGTACAATATTAAATTAAAACACATTAAGACATGTCAAGTTTAAACAGTAGCCAGCAAGATATTTTGAAATCCTGTGGGGCGGAGACCTTAAGGAATTTGGCAAACCCGTTTCTTAGTGAGCGTTTTTTAGCAAAGAGGAACGTCCATGCCAAATTTCAACCCTCTATACCCTATGGTTATGAAGATTCTCTGATACATGAGTGAGTGATATTTATGACAAATATAGAGTGGAAGATCAGACAATGTGCGAATCTATCACACAGCTATCAACACCACAGGCCAGCGCAATGTGCCAGGGTCTCATGTGACCCGGGCTGCGCAGCCCAGTTCACATGAGACTTTCTCCCTCTGTATGGAGCCGCCCCGCAAGCCTGTTTGCGGGCAATAAAATATCAACTCGGTGGGTAAGGAAGTCGATTGTGCATGGGTGGACTGCTAGGATCGGAAATAACGAGAAGCAAGCCAGAAGTCAGTGGAGTAGTTAGTTTAGTGTTTAGTATATAGACAAACTCTTTATAAATTAACCACCCAACCGTATTCATTATAAAGAATAATAACTTGGTAGGATCATTTTATGGAATCGCCTGCTTCTGGCATTACCATTGGAGGTTTATGCATGGCCTGCTTCTGAAACATATTTGATCAAAACGAACGATGCAACTGAACCTATCTTATTCGCAGAAAAATTTTAATATTATAGATCAATTATACATTTAAAGTTTTGAAAAATCGTCAAAGATAGTTTTAAAAGAATAGGTCTACCAATTCAAATCGCTAGAGGGCTGAAATGCAAATTTTAAATTGTGTTGTATACTAACAATATTATATTTTCAAATCAACAGGGCTGATTAGTAAGTCTACAGTGAGAGTTTAGAGAGAATCCATAAGATAAAGTAATCTGTAAAAAATAATAATCAAACCGTATATTGTCTCTTTATTGTCGAACTCTCTGCCTATCTACAATATCAATTCAGGGTCCAATTTTTCAGCCTCATATAAAAAAAACAACGTTATTTACTTAAGCAAATCAATCTCTCGTCAGTTAATCAGAATAGAATTAAAATAATTCATTACAAATGAATCAACTAACAGATTTGAAGACAACAGCGCCTTGTGAAAATGAATGCAATACCCGCATGACATCTAAGTATTGCGGTTGCGTCATCGCTCGGCAGGCGCTACGGCCAGCCTCCAACTATCAGTTAGGCCACACTCTGGCAGAGCGCGGCACCGCGACCTCTATCTGTGGGAGCGGCGGAGGTCGCGAAAGACCTCCGGCGGCAGAGGTCAGGGGTCATACTGCAGCTGCGCATACTGCATAGCAGAGGTCGGGGCCTTGGAGGTGACAGGGTAGGAATGACTGAGTCATCATTGAGAATACGAAATTGTCCCTTTTTAAAATATTAAGTTTAAACGTAATGCGAAAGTCCAAACTTTTATCAAACGAGTAAACCATAAAAGGACATGAACAGTAAACTTTACTGTATAAGCAGCTACACTATGAGACCTGAAATGTTTGCAATAGAGGTTGAGTAAGAGAATAAAAAACTTTGTCCAAATAGTGATCTTATCCCCTGTCAAACACTGAAAACATGTTGCCGCAATCCCCTGTTTAGGACGGTCTTTTGAATATTTCTTGTCAAAATGTACGTTTTCTTGTATATCAAGTTTGGATCTAGGTCCCTCACACCTGACATATCAGTAAATATAAATTGTATTAGTACAAAACAAATTAAAATTAAGGAAAACTGAGCAACTTTTCTATATGTCACTGTATACTATTTACACATTAGTAGTGGGAAAAAGCCACTTCTAAACCGGAAGTGACGTCAGCTGCCAGGGCAGCTGCAGGGGTCAGATGGTGTCAGTTGCCAGGGCAGCTGCAGGGTGCAGATGGCAAGAGCATATGCCCTGAATTTGAAGTAGAATTGGGCATGAATGAAGAGTTAGTTGAAAAGTAAAATTCAACTGTGTTAACTAAACTCTAAAAGTTGAACAAAAATTAAGAGTAAGATCAAAACTGAAATTCAACAGTTATAACTGGGGGCCTGGAAAGTATGTCAAGGTCATCCAGAGTAAGTTTTAAAAAAGCCTACCCAACTACCACCAGAAATAGTTCAAAGTTGAACTAGTTGGTGATAGTGGGATAATTCATTCGTGCCATGGGAGAGGTGTTTATTGTTTGAAAGTTGGCGATTGAATGAGAAGCGCCGCCTAGGGAGAGGGCTTATAAAATGGCAACCTTCTCCCCACCACCCATTCCCCCACTCCTTTAGACCAATAACCGGTCGCCGACTCTATGTGGTGAAACTGAACTAGACATGGCGGCCGCCATGGATAAGTCTAACCTCAAACCTTAGCTTAACTGAAGAGAATAGAGGAGCATGAAGTAGGAATTGTGGTGACAGCGCTTATATGAGGAATAGTAGGGGTAAAATAAAAAAACTTGTTGAACACAATCGATAGGTGTAACAAGTTCAAAGTTGTTGAATTGTAACATAGAATGCAAAATGTTGTAAATAACATTATCATCAACATTAACCTGCGAAGTCTTTGAGTATAATGGGTTAAAACTGTACTTCTTCCTAACTCTATTTAAATTAGTTCTACACTTTGAAATTGAAGGTTTAGAAGTACTTCGTAATATGTGTTGTGTTCGCAAAAGCTTTAATTTTAAACATTGTGCAGTCATCATAACCGATGTGTTAAGTTCAGAAGTTAAAATAAGACTGAGATATAAAATGAAGTGTAAAAGAAATTGAAACAGAAAGCCAGAGTAGTAATTTTATAGGTTAGAATTTACGAAGGCTATTCCATGGATAATTCTAACCTCAAACCTAGTAAGTGAAGTAGTCATAACATAAAACTAACGAGAGATGATGACCAAGCGGATGCGAGGCAATGAATGTTTGTAGCGCGATAAACTACCCACCTTTATAGAGGCAATAACTCCAGCCAGATGGCGGCAGATGGCAAGCAAATGACTGGTTGACCGACTTTCACCTGAGTAGTAAGAGAAGTAGGGTTCTGTGTCTATCCCTACTCCTTGGGGTCAATGACCGACCGGAAAGGTCAATGACCTCCCCCCCCTCCCCCCCCCCTCCCCCCCCTCCCCCCCCCTCCCCCCCTCCCCCCCCGAAAAAATGGAGCCCCCCCCCCCCTTCCCCCACTCCTTCCCCCACTCCTCCAGGTCAATGGCCGGTCACTACCGGTTGTTGACTTTATGTGGTGAAACCAGACTAAATATGGCAGCTGCCATGGATAATTCTAACCTCAAACCTGCTGCGCATGCAACAAGTTCTCCGGATCGGAATGAGTCTATGCTATGCGCATGCGCCTAGTCCTGTATTACTCACTTTAGCGCTACTGCACATGGATAATTCTAACCTCAAACCTTGGATTTGTGTTGTTGCGCATGCGCCGCTCCCCACTCCTTTGCCTTCCTTTTACACTGCTGCGAACTGGACTGGATTGAACACTGTACTGGAGTGAAACAACTTCCCCCACTACTCGAGAATCCGAGGAGCAATACGAGCCTGATCTTAGCGTCAGTCGTCAACAAACTTTCATAGCGAAAGGTTGTTGGCGACTCAGCAAGAGGTTTCAAATATATAGTAGGCCTATATATATTTGAACTTCTTCTACTATGTTGCGTTTTTTAATGCAATGTGGTATATGTGTGTGTGTGTGTGTGTGTGTGTGTTTAGTTTTAAGTTGTATTTAATTTAAGAAATAATTTGCGCATTGCGATGTTAGTTATAAGTTGGTTTAGCATTAAGGTGTATTAATTTTAAGAGGGTGTTTAGCATTAAGGTGTATTAATTTTAAGAATAATGATGGTATTTGGTTGTGTTGAATTATTTGGTTTTTAATAATGATGTGTTGTTAGTTTTTAAGTGTTGATATTAATAATTTATGTTGTTTGTTTTGCCTTTCAGCTAGATGTTAGGGGGTAGATTAACTGTAAATTCAGAAGTTCAGTTGAACTTCACTTAGAAGGGGTGGGACATCCGCAAATTGCGGACTAGGTTTTTGCATTTTGTTTAGGAATATGATGGGTGGGATTAGTTTGGGTGGGTGTTAGAGTTGCGTTTCTGCATTAGCTGTTCCAGTTTCCCTGAAATTAATGGTTACGCTTTGATGCGGACGGGACGTTACGCTTTGATGCGGACGGACCAGGGCCTCCCTGCTGTTCCAGTTTCCCCTGAAATTAATGGTTACGCTTTGATGCGGACGGGACGTTACGCTTTGATGCGGACGGCCCAGGGACCTCCCTTGCAGAACGTAACTAGTGGGTTGGGAGTGGGAACCGCTAGGCAAACAGGGTGGTGGGAACAGTATTACTGTTCCCATCACCTTGGATCATTATAAATCTTGAATGACCTTGACCCACTTTCGGAAGGGTCAATGACCCCCCCCCTCCCCCCCCCCCGAAAAAATGGAGTCGACCCCCCCCTCCCTCCCCCACTCCTACCCCCACTCCTTCCCCCACTACGGGTGAACGACCGGTCATGACCTGAAAAATTAAAATGGCTATAACTTGATACGGATTGACGGATTTGGACAAGCGATACATCATTGAAAAGGTCTATGTAAGACAAACATTTGGTAAAAGAAGAATTTGGTTATCTTATTTTAGTCAAAAGTTATGCGAATTATTTTAAATAAATACCTTCTCTTTCCCTTTTCCCCCACCTCCCAGGTCAATAATCAGTCTCGGCCAGCTGCTACCCCTCTCATTTGCATATTGTTATAAAAGACGTACCGACTGCGGCTAACATTTCATTCTGATTCCAGACGTTACGCTGCGAACTTGGAGCCACAACCATGTTATCTCTGCCAACTACAACTTCTACTTTAACTTCTACTTCGACTTCTATTTCTACTACGGCTGTTCCTGCACCTAAGAAAACTCTTCGCCTCAAAACCTTCCTGATTGCTACAAGAATCGACTTGCATCTCACCTTCAACTTCTGGAGCTATTCTTCCGCCAACTAACACTTCTAGACTTCGTAGTATTTTTTCACCGCCTTCGCCTTCAAAGGACTCCGCACCACCATCAACTACTATGCCGCCACCGCAGAAGCCAGTTCACCACCATCCTAATACCCCTTCCGTTGAAACCATTGTTCATCGTCTAAGCACACCCATTATCCCACTATCACCATTGCCTCCTACCCCACCACTTAGTACACCTGAAGATCATACCTATCACAAAACTGAATCCTCTCAACCTGCTACTAAATCATCTCCTAAATCAGCTCCTAAACCAGCTTCTAAACCAGCTCCTAAACTTACTCCTAAACCTACTCCTAAACCCGCTCCTTCAGAGCAATTTCAATTATTACAAGAACAGCGTCGTAGGGCATTTAGCCGTCCCACTACTTGCCCTGAAATGCTTACTAGGGGAATTAAGAAAGGATCACCTTGTGGGAGGAAATGTGTAAAAAACGAAAGTTTTTGCCGTGTACATGTCGTAAAACACATTTCTGAACTACAAGTGACAGAAACCCCCACTGTTGAATACCAATCCAAAATTATTGGTGTGAAAGGAAATAGGCTTAAGAGAGGTTGTGTCTATTTTTTGAAAGTGTTATTGACAACGAACACATTTTGGCAACTTGTAACGGCGTAAGATATAATATTAAAGTGATTGAATCCTTGCGCAAAGAGAAATCCGTTTATGAGTTAGACTCTAAAGACTATCTCCTCAGACACAAACTGGATGGTATTACAAGGTGGGGGCGTAGCAAGTAAATTCACATAGCTTTTTCAAATTATTGCTTAAAAAATACTGGGGGAGAAACACAACGCGTTATAGCGTCGTGTTTCTCCCCCATTATTTTTTAACACTCTAAGTCTCGTGACCTACTAACCTACTTCCATCCAAGTAGTAAGAAAAGTACTTCCCCCACTCCTTTGGGTCGATGACTGGTCATGGTCAGCACCTACCCCTCATTTGCATACTATTATAAAAGCGGAGCGAGCGTTGGTCACCCCTTCATTTTTCTTCTACACGCCGCTCTTGTCGTTTCGTCTCTGCTGTTTATAATATTTCTTGCTTCAAAATGCCTCCTCATCTGAATGAAAATTTTAATTTTTCTGAAATTTCTGATGTTTTTGAACAATCTGAAGACACTTTAAGTAACGACAGTGAAATTGAAGATGATGAGGACGATGATGATTATACTGTTGAACTTAGTGAAGAACGTAAAGTCATAGCAATTGATCCACAATTTCCATTTGATACAATAGAAAAGTTTATGGCTGAAGCTAATAAATGGTTGGACTCAGGATGTTATGTACGAATTGACTCTTTTATATTGTATGGTGATAGTCATTCTTTCCTTGTCACACCAAATGACAGAGACCGCATGTTGCAGTGGGCACAATCTATGATGGAGTGCTACGAACAAGGTGTGGACACTGGCGGCTATTTTCTTGCACAACTAGTGTAATAACAAATTACCCTTCCCCCACGTAGTGAAGAAGGAAAAGAAATATTAGGAATCTAATTATAATACTTCCTTCCACATATAAAGAAGAGGGGGAAAGGAGTGGGGATTATAAAGTGGTGGGGGAATGTGTATAAATGCAGGTTGTTTCAAGAGACTTTTATTATTATTGTGGCTTTAGCAGAAACAACATGGAGTTTAAATCTTCAGCAAAAATAAGGAATAATATAATAAAGAAAGAAATTCGCAAGAAAGAAAAGATTGAACTTATAAAATTACAACTTATAATACCTTCCATTAAAATTGGATGTAGCAAACTAAAGACTTTGGTGAAAACTAACGAATATTTGTTACAATTGCTAAAAACAATCGAAGAGTTGAAGAGAAAGAATGGACATTCTACATAGTAAAATTTGAACATTTTAATATAAATAAGTAAACTGAAAAAAGTAGATGTAGAATAGAGAGCGAGGAATAGATCACTTTGTGGTAATGGACTAACATGCCACTTAGTGCTCTATTCCTCGTTCTCGCGTTAAAATTGGATTACCTTGACCTATTTGTTTGACTGTTAGAATTTGGTTAACACTGTTGAATTTCAGTTTTGAACTAATGTTTATTCTTGTTCAAATGTTAGAGTTTCTTAACACTGTCGAATTTTAGTTTTGAACTAACTTTTAATTTATGCGAATTTTTAGTTCAACTCTAGTTAATTTATGTGCAAATTTAGTTTAACCAAGTGCCTGTGCTCTAGCCATTTCCACCCTAACATTTGTTCTTTCAACATCTGTCCCATAACATCTGTCCTAATAGATGTTTGGAGGGCAGGTGTTTGGTTTTAAAAGTAACTAAAATTAGTTGGGTGGGGGAAAGTTAGTTAAAGCTTGAATATAAAGAAGTATATACTAAAACTCCAATGGGAATAAAGAACACGAATGAACAATTAGTTTGTTGAAGGTTAATATTTTTATTTAAAAAGTTTGATTTCCTTGTATAGTGAAGAAGATGAAATAGTGGTGGGGGGACCGTTATAAAAGGAGGAACGCGAGAGCCTATTTCATTTCTTGGCAAAATTTCGAAGAGTAAACATCTCAACATGTATCGTTGCGATAAATGTTCGGAATCGTTTCACGATGAAATTCTATTAGACTGTCATAAAGAACTAATTCACAACAACCCAGAAGAAAAACAAGAACAACAAGAACAAGAACAACAAGAAGAACAAGAACAACAAGAAGAACAAGAACAACAAGAAGAACAAGATGAAATAACAGCAACATCTTCAACTACTTTACCGAATCTACAAGTATTTGCATTACCCGGTAAAGTAGTAATGCATCATAAGATTCAAAATGAAAACTTGAAGCTAGAAGAATTTATTAGAGAAGCAAAACCAATCGTAAGTAAAATTTTTTTTTAAAAGAAGAATTGAAAAGATTAAACTTTCTTAAATTTGGTTTACTACTAGAAGCTATGTTTATAAATGTACAAGAAGAATTATCACCAAGAGGATTCATAACAAAAAACCGAACCATTATGGAAAGTTCAAACATTGATTCAATAATAGAAAATTGTATAGAAGAAATATTAACAAAAATTCAGGAACACGAAGGAAGAGGATCCGGATGGAGTCTTACAAGTATTGAAGTATTAGATATAAGAGTTCACAAACATGGATATGGACTAATGGGATCTAGTTACATTCCTTTACCAAAAAGAATTGAAAATACAAAATCTTGTGTTAATGTTAAAAATGAAGACAATGAATGTTTTCGTTATGCAATGACAGCTAAATTTGTACCACCACTTCATGTGAATAGACCTAACCAAGAATATGAAAATCAAAGATTTAGATACAATTTTCAAGGAATCACTTATCCTGTATCACTGAAAGATATATCAAAATTTGAGAAGAAAAATCCTGGTACGTCTATCAATGTTTTTGCATTAGATAGTTCAAACAAAGTGTATCCTTTACGTATTGCAAAAGAAGAGCTACCAGATCATACGGATTTACTACTACTAACGCGAGGAGATGTGTCTCACTATGTGTACATAAAGCAATTTGATCGTCTTGTTAATAAGCAGCTTTCTAAAGATCGACACAGAAAGTTAATTTGCAAGAGATGTTTCAATTTTAAACGAGATGGGCTACACTCAAGAGAATGGTTACAAGAGCACAAAAGATTATGTAACAATAATTATGAAGCAAAGATTATTTTACCTTCGGAAAGCAGAGCATTTGTTACATTTGAAAAGGTTCATCATCAGTACCGTATTCCTCTAGTTGTGTATGCGGACTTTGAATCAACACTTGTTCCTGTTGAAGATGAAAATTGTGAAGCTAGAAAAAGTGTCAAGTATCAAATGCACAAACCAAACAGTTTTTGTTTAATGGTTAAATCAACATTATCAGAAGAACATTTAAACAGATATGGATTAACTTCAGAACCTCTAATATATCGTGGTGAAAATGTAGAAAAAATATTTCTTGATCACTTATATTCAATAGCTGGAAATGCACAAAGATTATATACAAATATTGTACCAATGAAACCGATGGAGGAAGAAGAAGAAATTCAACATGAAAATGCAACTCGATGTTTCTTATGCAAAAATGATTTTACTATTGAGAATTATAAAGTTAAAGATCATGATCACCTCACAGGTTATTACAGGGGTGCTGCTTGTAATAAATGCAACTTAAGCTATCGTTTACCACTATTTATTCCTGTGGTTCTGCATAACCTCAGTGGGTACGATGCTCATTTTATAATACCTGAACTAGGAAGAGACGACGGTAAAATCGATGTGTTAGCTGAAACTTCAGAGAAGTTCATAAGTTTTTCCAAAGAAGTTGGAAACATGAAACTAAGATTCTTGGACTCCTACAGATTTATGCCGTCGAGTTTGTCCAAACTTTCAGAAAATTTAAGGAAACAAGATTTCATCGAAACAAAGAAGATTGTAAATAACGACAAACTGGATTTGGTACTTCGGAAAGGTGTGTTTCCATATGATTACATAGACAGTTTAGAAAGATTTAATGAAACATCACTTCCGGCTAAAGAAGAATTCAAAAGTAAACTTTATGACATGGACATATCTCAAGAGGACTATGATCATGCATGTAAAGTATGGAACGATTTAGGATTTAGAACATTGGGAGAATATTCAGATTTTTATGTTAAATTGGATGTAACTTTACTATGTGATATAATGGAAGAATTTAGAAATACATGTTTTGCAGCATATGGATTGGACCCTCTTCATTCGTACACTTCACCTGGATTAGCATGGCAAGCTATGTTGAAAGAAACAAATTGTAAAATACAACTTCTTACTGATATAGATATGGTTATGATGTTAGAGTCAGGAGTTCGAGGGGGATTGACGCAAAGCGTTACACGACATTTCAAGGCGAACAACAAGTATCTGCCCGATTATGATGCATCAAAACCAACAACATTCCTGGGTTATTTTGATGCAAATAACTTATACGGATGGGCAATGTCGAATCCCCTTCCATATGATAATTTTAAATGGATAGATCCAGAATCGATTGGAAACATAATGGATATACCGAAGCATGGTGAAACTGGTTACATTTTTGATGTTAATTTTGAATATCCTGAACATCTTCATGATCAACATTATGATTTACCACTTCTTCCTAAGACTGAAATTTCCCCTACTGGAAGATGGCCAAAATTAATGATGACTTTAACCGACAAGTCTCGATATGTTGGACACTACTGGATGATACAACAAGCTTTAGACTTAGGATTGAGAATTACAAAAATTAATCGAGTACTACAATTTTCTCAATCTTGTTGGTTAAAACCTTACATCGACAACAACACAAGAAGAAGAGCCACCGCTACATCAAGTTTTCAAAAAGATTTTTTCAAATTAATGAATAACGCAATATTTGGCAAAACTTTGGAAAACAAAAGGAAACATAAGGATATCAAATTGGTAACTGATCCAGTAAAATTACAGAAATTGGTGCAACAACCAAACTTTGGTTCATCTATAATTATTAATGAAAATCTAGTTGTTATTTCCATGAACAAGAAGTCAGTTACAATGGATCGTCCTTTGTATCTTGGAATGTCAATCTTGGATATTTCAAAAACACATATGTACGAGTTTCATTATAAGAAGATGGTTAACTATTATGGAAGAGAGAACATTGGTATTGCATATATGGACACGGATGCACTAATTTACTGGATTAAAACAAATGACATGTATGAAGATCTACGCACCTTTATATATAAAGATGATTTCGACTTTTCCGATTATCCTAAGGATCATCCAAATTACGACTATGACAGAAATAAGAAAGTATTGGGAAAATTTAAAGATGAAACAAATGGTGTGCCGATGATGGAAATTGTAGCATTAATGTCCAAACTGTATTCATTTCAACTGTACATAAACGAGAGGAACGAACATCAAGTCACGAAGAAGGCCAAAGGAATAAAAACTTCTTTCCTGAAGAAGAACGTACAGTTTGAACATTATAAAAGATGTTTATTTGAAAATGTTGAAACAACTGCAACGTTCAACACTATTAGAAGTTATAATCATCAACTATTTAGTGTCAAACAAACAAAGTGGGCATTAAGCTACAAAGATGACAAGCGCCATATTTTAGAAGATAAAATTAATACTTTACCATTCGGCCACTACTCTCTAAACCCTATCGACCAGTAAACCTATTCTTCGTCCTCTACCTTCTTCCTTTTTCCTTTCCGTAAAGAAGAGGGGACATGGCAAGCCCAATGCCATGTTCCCTCTTTTTTACACTAATATGAATTGGCCTTGACCTATATTCAAACTATATAAATGAGAATAAACTATTCTATGGATCAGTATTTTTACATGCGGTGTACAAGCAACATCTGAAGATGGAAAGTGTGAAGGACAAGATTGTAAATGAACTACATAAACCAGCAAGAAGAAGATTTCCAAGAAGAAGTACAATCATTAAAGGGATGAATGATCTTTATCAAGCTGATCTCATTGAAATGATACCGCACAGTAAATTAAACAAAGGATTTAAATATATTTTAACAATTATAGACTGTTTTACTAAAATAGCTGACGCTTTACCATTGAAGGACAAGACTGGTAAAAGTGTTACAAAAGCTATGGAAACCACAATACAAAGAAATAAATTTAAAATTAAACATCTACAGACCGATGATGGAAAAGAATATTTTAATAAAGACTTTAGAGCTTTGATGAAGAAATATCAAATAAATCATTATTCTACAAATTCTGAAGTTAAAGCTTCAATAATTGAAAGATTCAATAGAACATTGAAAGGTGCGATGTATAAACAATTTTCAAAACGAGGATCATATGTGTGGTATGACATATTACCACAACTTATAAAACAGTATAACAACAAATATCATCGTACCATTGGAATGAAACCTATCCAGGTAAACAGTGCTAATGCGAAAATTGTATTACAACGCATTAAAAATAATACAACACCGAAATTAGAAAAATTGCAACCAAAGAAGTTCAAGGTCAACGATAAAGTTCATATAAGCAAATACAAAGGTGTATTTAGTAAAAGATATCTACCAAATTGGACTAATGAAGTATTTACAATTTATAAAGTGCAACCAACTATACCTGAAACCTATTTATTAAAGGATAACAAGGGTGAATTACTTCAAGGTGGATTCTACGGACACGAATTGTTGAAATCAACAGTTGGTGATGTATATCTTGTCGAGAAGATTTTACAAAGGAAAAAGGATATGGTTAAAGTCCGGTGGTTAGGGTTTGATAAAAGTGAAGACTCTTGGATTCCTTCAAAAGACTTAGTATAGTTGTTTAATAGCTCATTGTGTGTTTAACCTTTATACAAGATGGAGATTGTACAACAAAAAGATCGATTTAATATCAATAACATTGATGAATTGACAGTTGACAATGATAAGTTAAATCATGGAAAACATGGTGAATTACTACCAAATACGATAAGATGTCTAATAACTGGTCCTTCAAATTGTGGAAAAACTAATGTTGTTTTTAACCTTATAACTAATCCTAAAGGATTGCGTTTTAATAATATATACATTTTTTCAAAATCATTGCAACAACCAAAATATCAATTATTGGATAAAGTACTTGCAAGTGTACCTGAAGTGAATTTTTACAAGTTTAATGCCAGTGAAACAATTATGCAACCGAATGAAGCAAAACCATTTTCTATTTTTATATTTGACGATGTTTCTTGTGAAAATCATGACACAATAAGGAATTATTTTGCTATGGGAAGACATCATAATATTGATAGCATTTATATTGGTCAAACATACAGTAAAATTCCAAAACAACTTATAAGAGACAATGCAAATATGTTGATCATCTTCAAGCAAGATGAAACAAATTTAAAGCATATATATAATGATCATGTAAATGCGGATATGCCATTTGAAAAATTTAAAGAGATGTGTGGCAAAGCATGGAATGAGAAATATAGCTTTCTCGTTATTATGAAGGAAGAAGATATTAAAAATGGTAGATATCGTATAGGGTTGGATAAATTTGTATTTATGCGTTGAACTACCGATGCTACATCTAGTTACACGTTGAACTTCACAGTGTAAACATGGTGAATCAAGAAAAACTATTGAAAGAAATAAAATCACTCAGTGATTCTATTAGGATGAAGAATCGTGCATTGAGGATGGGTTTAAGTGAAAGAGAAGAATTTCTAGAGACTACATTTAAACCTATTACGGAACCTTTAAAACAGATATCAGAAACTATTGGTAAACCTCATTATGAAGGAGATGTTTTACTACCAGTTTCTAAACAAGAAGTACAAGCATTAAAAAAAGAAGAAGATGATGATTCATATACAAGTGCTAGTGAGCAAGAAGAAACAAAAGAAGAAGAAGAACCAATTGTTGAAAAGGAAGAAGAACAGCCAATACCAGAAGCAGAACAATCTATTCCAAATTTAACTCAATTGAGTAGCGATATATTACAACATGGACCTCTTGGAAGAAAATATATAATGAAAATGCTACATGACATGAAATCAAACCCGAATTTGAGTAGATCACACGTATACCTAGCAAGAATTGATGGGAATGAATTGAAGATTGGCGATTCAAAGCTTGAAATAACACAAGACGATTACATCATTATTGGTGAGCATAGATATAAAGGAACAAAAGGATTATATGAATTAATTTTTAAAAACATACCACTAAGATATTCATCCAAAGATTTAAGTGTTTTTAAGGAGATTCTACAAAATACTAACGCTCATAAAAGAAACTACTCAAAGGATGCAATGATTAATCGTTCACGTGCAACAAAATATAACATCGTTATAAAAAAGTTGTTTCCTCCACGAAAATTGCCAACATTACGTACTGCACCAGCGGTGAGACAACCACTGAAAAGAAAATCTTTATCACTTATGGATTTATCACTTCTTGAACAACATGGTAAAAAGAGTAAAGGAGATACTTCAACATCTGGTAAAGGATTGATGAAAAATCTATACAATACGAATGTGATTTACTACAATGATATCAATAAATTGGTTGATAGAATGAGACTATTGCATGAAGCCATGGAAGCCGGTCATACAGGTTTGAATAATGAATGGGTGGCTCTAGTTGATGAACTTAGGAATCGCGGTATAGTCGTATAATTGTCCGTGGATATAAAAGAGGTGCAAGCATAAGACGTATCAGTTCTAACATGAGCGTCGACAAGTTCGGACGGTACTCCGCTTTAGGAGTGCAAGTTGGAGAAGACAGAAAAAGAAGTGGATTACCGCAAACACCTGAAGGTGACTATAGCATAAGTAATAAACGTTTAAAACTAGTTAAAGATCCAGAAGAAGATACTGATGGAGCAAATTTGAAGACAGTAAAAGAAGCTACTTCAACATCATTAAAATTACATAAGAATACTTATGATGTTGAATCACATAGATTAATTAATGTTGGTAAACCAACTGAAGGTTCTGATGCAATTACTAAAGAGTACTTATCATCTGAACTTTCAAATACTTTAAAATTGCAATGGGGTAACAACTTAAAAGATGGACAAACATATGATGCTGGAAATTATAGAATAACCAACGTGGGAAATCCCAAAAATGATAAAGATTCAGTTAATAAAGAATATTTACATTCTATAATACCGGAAAAAACTGAACATGGATATTCTTTTTATAAATTTATTATAAATGACATTGGATACCCAAAGGAAGACGGTGATGCTGTAAACCTAAAATACATCAAGGACAACTGTATTTTACAAGATGTTAATGAAATCGATTGTCATGGTAAAACATTGACAAATGTAAAGTTTGGTTCTCAACCAAAAGATGCTGTTACTATAGAACAATTATCTAAAGAATTAAAAAAGGAAACATCCAATTTTGTAAAACATGAAGATGCCGTGTTAAAGCGGGGAGATAAATTTATACATGGAAATGAAAAGTTTAATTTAATGCAAGGAAATAATGATGAATGGGATGCAGGACGTAAAACAATAACAAATGGAAGATTTGGTATAAAAGATACAGATGTACCTCTAATGGTGCAAACATTAATTGCTACTGGTGGTACATTAGGTACATACAATGGTCGTAATAGAAGAATAAAAGATATTTATCCTGGTTACGAAGCAAATGATTGTGTTACAATGAAACAAACAATAACTTGGGATAAACACTTTGGGACCAAATATGATGCAAAGATGAAGAAAATAATTAATATTTTACCAGGCGAAGATTCAAATGATGCTGCTACTATTGGACAAGTCATAAAAACATCAAAAAGTGATTCAACAGCTTACACATGTAATGATAAACGTATTATGCAATTACATGATCCTCAACATCCAAAAGATGCTGTAAATTTAGATTGTTTAATAAGAATAGTGGGCAATTTACTTATTGATACCCATAATCATATAGCTAGTACAACGAATCATGTGATGATTCAACCCGATGAACGAGAAGCTTGGATTAAAAATAGAATTATAAATCAGTATATAATTAATTTGAATAACTAAGTGTTTAAATATAAAAAATTATACATAACTTATTCATTTATGTAATGTATCTTGTGGAGTAAACACACCAGTTTATATAAGACTACATAATGAAGGCCGTATCACTCAGTCATCATCAAGACAGCAACAAGAGAGGACGTGGTATAACTTCAACTGCGTTATCCCTGCTTAGACGGATACCTATTGGTGCTGTTGTAAATCGAGCAATAGACGCTTTACCATACGAATTACATCTGCCCGGAGGTTATCAATATTGTGGACCTGGAACTAAGTTGGCAAAACGTTTAGCAAGAGGAGATCCTGGAATTAATAAATTAGATCAAGCTTGCAAAGAACACGATATAGCATATTCAAAGTATAAAGATTCAACAAATAGATCAATAGCAGATAAAATTCTAGCGGAAAAAGCTTGGCAAAGAGTAAAATCAAGTGACGCAAATATTGCAGAAAAAGCAGCAGCTTGGGCAGTAACTACAGCCATGAAGACAAAAGCAAAGTTAGGTGGTGGAAGACGTCGCAGAGGAAGACCTGCAAAGAGAGGCGCTCCCAAAAGAGGTGGAAACATTAAAAAAGGACGTCGTAGAACTCATAAGGCAAGTGTAAAGAAGACTTCTGTTTGGCAAATGGTAAAAAACGGAGCAGGTTTATACCTAAGACCATACCGTGTGTACTAAATAAGAAGAATCAATTGATAATTCCAAATAAAGCCTTAACAAATCATCAGTTAAATGATTATGTAAAATGTTTGAAAATACCATTCTTTCGAGGAGTTTTTATGAAAGATGCATTACCAACTAAAATATGGAAAAATGAAACTGGAATAGTAAATTTGGATTCCACCTATGGTCCAGGCACTCATTGGGTATGCTATAAAAAACTCGGACAAACCATTTACTACTTTGACAGTTTTGGCAATCTACCACCGCCAAAAGAACTGCAACATTATTTTCGAAACTCCAAAAACATTTTTTACAATTACAAAAGAGAACAACCTAACAATACTGAAATATGTGGGCATTTATGTTTGGAGTTTCTAGCGAAGAGTGTCAGTCAGCTTTAAGATGTCATCGTATACAGTGTCACTGAGTGGAAATTCATCCACATTGAAAAGTACGCTGTTCCCAGCATTGCGTCTATCCAAGGAAAGATTATGGGAAGCGGCATTACTTGATTTGACTACCTACAATTCAATTCCTAATGTTACAGAAGGAAAAAACAATTTACTACATTATTATGAAACTAAGGATGCTGCAGGAAAATACTCAGAATTGAAAATAATTACATTTCCTACTGGAGCTTATGAAATTGATTATATAAACCAATTATTACAGAAACAACTCGGAGAAGACAATATCACCGTTAAAGGAAACAATAATACTTTAAAAGCAGAAATAACTTCAAAATATTATATTGATGTCAGCTTGGAACAGTCGATTGGCAGTTTACTTGGATTTACAGATACAAAAAAGAAAATCTTAACTCCTGGAACTACTCATTCAGGTGATTCAACTGTAACAATATTGAAAGTAAATAGTATTGATGTCACGTGCAACATTATACACGGATCGTATAGAGATGGAGTTAATCAACATATTTTACATACATTTTATCCAACAGTGGCTCCCGGTTTTAAAATTGTTGAGAAGCCACAAAACTTGATATACCTACCGTTAAACACCAGTTTCATTTCAGACATCGTACTGAACATATTGGATCAAGACGGTCATAGTGTTGACTTTAGAGGAGAAACAATTACTATACGGATACACATCAGAGCAGCAACATAAAAGTCAACATGGGATTATCATTTAAACCGCAACGGAAGAGTCGGGAGCTCAGTAGCTCCTCGACATTGGAAGAGTTAACATCGGAAAACATTCGTTTTCTACAGAAGATTGGATTGAAACTTAACAGCGATGGATATCCTGGATATATCTCAAGGACCAACATTCGACGAAACACTATGGGAGAAGGAATATCACACGCACAACCCTTACACTTCATCAAAATTAAACAATAACGATGAAATAAGGATCCCCATTCAACAACAAGATATTTACACTTTACCGTGTGAAAGTTACTTGTACATCGAAGGACGGGTATTAAAATTGGATGGAAAAACTGCTTCAACAGTTCCTTTTATAAATAACCCGATGGCATATCTTTTTGATGAAATAAGATATGAAATATCAGGGGTGACGGTTGATTCAACAAAAAAGGTTGGTTTAACAACGACATTGAAAGGATTAACATCATTAACACCACATGAGAAGAATTCAATAGTCACTGCCGGATGGGTTGCCCCCGATAAAGACACTATAACACCAGCTTCCAATGGTCACTTTGATTTTCATGTACCTTTACGATTGCTTTTGGGATTCGCTGAAGATTACAAACGGGTAATAATAAATGTCAAACAAGAATTAGTATTACTCAGATCTTCAACTAATAAGGACTTAATACTTGCAGACCCTGCAACTACGGAAGATAAACTGGAATGGCAACTACAGTTGGATAAAGTTGTTTGGAGAGTACCTCATGTAAGATTGGCCGATGAACATAGAATCCTATTATTGAGAAAGTTAAAATCTGACCGTGATATTGTGATGCCATTCCGAAGTTGGGAATTTCATGAATACCCTACACTACCTCAGACAGAAAGACAAACATGGACCGTCAAGACATCAACTTACTTGGAACGAGCAAGGTACATAATACTCGGTTTTCAAACTAAGCGAAAAGATGTTATCACTGCAAATGCTGGTCAATTTGATCACTGTAAAATAAAGAATTGTAAAGTTTTCCTAAACTCTCAATTCTTTCCCTATGACAATTTGAATGTCATGTTCAGCAATAAACGTTTTTCCATTTTATACGATATGTATGCAAGATTTCAATCATCATATTATGGAAAGACTAATACACCACTATTATCACCTGACCAGTATTATTCCAAGGCTCCAATAATTGTAATCGATTGTTCAAAACAAAATGAATCGGTAAAATCATCAAGTGTGGATATAAAAATTGAAATGGAATTTGAAGAACCAGTAGCGGATGGAACTTCGGCATACTGTCTAATTCTACATGATAAAATAGTTACTTACACACCGCTGACCGGAATTGTGAAGAATGTACTTTAAGAAGAATTGTACAACAACTGCAAATTTTTGAGGTTAGAATTATCTGCTTTAATTTTTGAGGTTAGAATTTCATTTGTGAAAGACAAGTTGAAAACAAACAATTATGTAATTGTATAAATTTCAAGGATTTACGAAAAATATAAAAGCGAGAAAATAATTAGTAGAAACTTCATTCTATCTTCAACCGTCGTATGGGAAACATCATTCGCAAGATGAATTCTACTAACGGAGAAGAAAATACACCTCTAATGGATGATAATAGTTCAGATATAGAAAAACAAGTTGAACGAGAAATGGACGAATTCCTAAAATTCAACAAACATAAGAAGAGAGAAGAAGAAAAAGCTGAAAAAGAAGTAAAAAGGAAGAAGGTTGAAGTTAACATTACAACCAATATTTTAACAGAAGTATTTCTTCGGATTATCTACCCAATTTCTTCATGCATGACAAAAAGTATATCAGTTGGAATTTTAAAATCAATGGATTATTCACCAATTGTTATTTTAAATCATGGAAACAAAATGGTTACTTTCAGTGAAACTACTTGGGAATCTCTCATGAAACATTTACATCTTTTGGAGTGCTATTTAAGTAACAACACATTTGGAAGAAGAACAAGATTAAGTTTATTGGAATCAAATATTGAAGTTGATATAGTAAAACATCGTGGAGGACAAATTGTTCGCTTCAGAGATTTAACTACACATAATGTTAAATTATATTTCACTAAAGAAGAATTTTACACTTTAAGTTGTACTACCGGTCCCGTCACCAGATATTTGAAACAACTAATATTTTCAAGTGCAATAATTAAAGACTATCTAATTGATACATTGGACAAAAAACCATTTGTTCCAATTTTATACGGTCCCGTGGATACTTCAATCTTTAATAGAATACCTCAAGAAGTTGAAATGTGGAGACAATTAAACAACTATCACACCAATTTTAATATTGATGAAGTGGCACAAGAAGTGAAAGAAGAAGAACAATCCTGTCTGTTATAAACATCGGCTCATTCAATTTTTAAGTCAGTTGTTAGTAAGACTTCATCATGAATAAACGGGTTTCGTTTTCTAATGCGCCACATATAATGGAAGTTAAAAGAGGTATAATTGAATTTCAAGCTTTCCGAGGAAATGATGGTAATTTTATTATTAAAGAATTAGTAATCTTGGACATGAACACATCAGTAGTTTATCATTATTTGTTCAAACCTCCAGTACCATTTAATAGACTAACAACTAAAGCGAAAGTTACAAACAAATGGTTGAACAAACATTTTCACAACTTAAGATGGGATGAAGGTTTCATTAATTATAACATGATGCCGCACATTATGAATCATTATTGCAAAGAGTTTAAAATTATCTACACAAGGGGATTGGAAAAAGCAAATTGGATACAATCATTTACAAGCAACGAAGTGATTAATGCAATAATTGATAAAGATTTCCAATGCTACTTCAACGAACTTTGTATTTCATCAAAAAGTTTTAAACATCGAAGGTCGCAGTGCGCTTTAAAGAATGCCTACCGCTTGAATAATTTCCTTCAACAAACTGGTGGGGGTAGTGTCAGTGGTGGGGGTAGTGTCGATTATAAAAGTGAGAGCGCTACCATGACACAGCATGAGTATTACTCAAACCTCCGAAGAGACAACATCTCCGACGGACATTCTTATTAACAAGAAGATTAACAACAACATCAATATGGCATCACAGAACTTACTTCAAAGTTTAGTTGATCAGTTCAACGCTCATTCTAAATCATCAATTCTACCTACAAAGAAATGTTCTGAACTAAAAGAAGAAAAACACTACATCATTCATACTATTAAGAAAATGGAAACTTCAGTAGGTGATGCTATAAATTGCACTTTGAGCGAGGCACCTTATACAATTGGTGATGAAGCAAAATTTCAGATCTTCTTACCAAAGCGCTTCATACAACTACTTCAAAATGAAGATCTTCGTATAATTCAACCCGGCGCACTCTATTTGGTATCACATGGACCCAGTGGAAACAACTCTACTGAACTTACAATTCATGTAACACCTACTACTGATTAATTTGTACATAACATTGTAAATATTTCTTTGTATTTGTTTTTTTCAATAAATATGATATAAAACAAAAAAAAAATAAAAATAAAAAAAGCAACATATTGTAATGTCTTTGTACATTACAATATGTTGCTTTTTTTTAAAAATTCCACAGGATGACCTTGACCCAATTTTGTATAATTATAAAAGGGGAAATGTACTTGCCAAATTCATCAGTCTACTGCTACCTTTCATACCGTACACATCTCGCTCTTAATCCCTGAATATAAAACTGCAACATGTCCCTAAAGGTCAAGTGTGCATCTTACGATACTAACACCATAACAACTTTTGAACAACTCGAAGATTTAACCAACGAAATGCGAGTTTTACTTACCGGTGGTTATCACTTAACTGTTGATGTTAGTGCTACTAATACAAGAATGTTCACTAAAACAAAATATTGCGATGATGAAATATTTATTTCTACACAACCTACAACTTCTTCATCGCCAACTGGTCAACATAACATCAAGTTCCAAAAGTATTACCAATGTTGAATAACTTTTGACAGACAAAACTACAACTAAAGAATCACGTGATCAATGTGAGTTAATAAAAAGGATGTAATACTTGTATAAATAATCATTCGCTTCTTAGCTCTCACCACGACAAGACCTATTTAAGAAAATGTTGTACAGAATGATGATTCAACTTGATGGAAAAATCTATGGAAAAGATTACAACACTGTTGAACAAATGACTAAAGATATAGATGTATTAGCTAAAGAAGGATACCAAGCTAAATTAATTTTAAAATTCCCTGAAGTACATCCACTATCAATAGAAGAACTAGTTGCTATGGCTAAAGCTGAGAGAGATAAAAAGTCTGAAGAAAACAAAGAGAAACAAACTTCCTAAATTTTAATAATCCTTACACTTGTAAGGTATAATTTTTTAAAACTCCATTTGGATGACCTTGAAATTACCCCCACCACTTTTCACAGTACATAAAACTCACTATTCAACACTATACACTCTTATTCTTTCACTGGACTCCGCAGCGTCAACATGGAAGAGCAAAAATACAAGTACAAACCTCGTTACTGTTGTGAACAACAGTGTACAGATTTAGGACCAATGATGGTGGATGGGTTAGCTTGTACTAAATGTGAATTCTTCGGATCTTGTTATTGCAAATGCAAAACAAAACAACTACCAGCACCGGAATTGCGAACTTTCAAATTTTACAAATCAAGATATTTTCATACATGTTGTCCTCAAAGATGTTTCAAATTTCACCCTCTAGATCTTGCTCATTGTCAACGCACCAATTCTCATCAAGATGATTTTTGTACACATATGATAAAAAGATGTAAATACAGGTCAGATTGGTATTCCGATCCTGTAGAACCATCAAATGTGTAATTTCAGTTTTACACTCTTTTTTAAAACTTCATTTGGATGACCTTGAGATTTCCCCCACCACTAGTTCTAATTTTTATATAATATTAAATCATTCCACTTCCAACACTCTAACTAACAACATGGAAAACAAATTTATCAAATTTGAACATATAATAACTGACAGGGAGGAGATGGAAGAATTGTTTCAAAACTTACTTTCTGTCATTGACGAATATCCTATAAGATGGTTCAGAATTGTAGTTCAATATTTAAATCCTGGTGAATTGTTTTCTTCATCAAGTGAAGAAGATGAAACAACTACTTCGGTTCAAATAATTGAATTAAAAGATGGAGAAGAAGAACTAAACGTTTTATTCAATCATAAGCTCAAGGTTCCCTATATAAAAGCCCCCTCCCTAGACAGCCCCCCTCCCTAGACGCCTGCTCAAGGTCACCATTATATAAGCCCCCTCCCTATGCGCCGATCCTCATTCCATCACCGACTCTCCAATAATGAACAACTCTCCATTGGCCCGAATGAATTCTAGTTTTGAAATAAACTCTAAAGAAGAGTTACAAGACATTTTTAATATTTTACAAGAACTTGTAGATAATTTTACAACCATCAAAATGAATTTGGAAATAACATACGATTGTCCTATTTGTGATAAGATTGAAAGTTCGGACGAAGACAGTTTACTAAATCTAACTCCTGCACCATCTGACACTACTGATGGTAATAATGAACAGCAAAATATTTCCCCCACCACTTCTTTGTAATTCTTCGTTCCCCCCACCACTTCTTTATTTAACTAACATTTCTCGCTTTCACTTCTCATTCCGTCTTCAACTTTTGAACTATCAACATCACTTGTTTTAAAATTTCAAACACTACAAAATCATGATGGATGAAGTTCCCTTCATAACTAGAATGGAAGAGGATAAATTGAAATTGGAAATTAAACGATTGGAAATGGAACGGGAAAACCAACTCGAAATGTTACGTTTGTTCAAGCTTTTCAAATACATCATCTGGGGACTCTGCGTTTACCTTCTCATCGTCGTTGGTGTTTGCATTTACAACTCTGTAGTTCATCACAAAAGTTCAACTTGTTTAAACTCTGCTGTTGCACATTAATTATATGTTCACAAATAAAATTCAAAATTTACTTCAGCCTATCCCACTATCACCAACTAGTTCAACTTTGAACTATTTCTGGTAGTAGTTGGGTAGGCTTTTTTAAAACTTACTCTGAATGACCTTGACATACTTTCCAGGCTCCAGTTATAACTGTTGAATTTCAATTTTGAACTAACTCTTAATTCATGCCCAATTCTACTTCAAATTCAGGGCATATGCTCTCGCCATCTGCACCCTGCAGCTGCCCTGGCAGCTGACACCATCTGACCCCTGCAGCTGCCCTGGCAGCTGACGTCACTTCCGGTTTAGAAGTGGCTTTTTCCCACTACTCACATTTAAAAAATTTAAGATACAAAAGTCCTAATGTAACTAATTAAATAAATTATTACCAAGGTACAAAAGCAACTATGAGAGAACTGTGTTCTTAAGAACTAAGAAACTAAAAAAAAAACTAAGAACCAATTCTTTAACAAACTACTAATACACGATTTTAAAAAGCGAGTAAGTTGTAAAAATCGTTAAAATTTGTGCAAGATATTGAAGAACAAACTGAATTGTATAAACAACAACAATAGGCTGTCTGACTAACAAGTTAGCATTAGAGTTAGAGTTTGAGTTGAAGGAATAATCTTGATCCAAGTTAGAAGTTAGTAGTAAAATAATACCAACACCGACGTAGAGCTAAGATTCTCCCAAAGGAATCAAGGATACTACACGATTTTAGTAAAGGATTTACTTGAATAACGCTAATCTTAATTTAAAATTGAACAATGGTCTTCATCTTCCCGCCCGGCGCGAAAGATCCTTTGTTGTCCATGTGTTTAGAGGCTATAAAGGTTTTTATAGCATCAGAGGTCGTCCTTGAAACCTCCAAGGTGCGTTTTCGTAGCCTCTTTTTACAGTGGATACATGTTAGTAGTCAGGTCTTTTGAATATCGGATATAAATACGTCACAAGAATACCCAAATAAGTACAGTTTTGCAATATATTCTGCAATTTTCAAAAAAATATTACAATAAATATTAATTAAATAGAGTTCATTAAAACAATTTATCTACCATGCAATGTAGCTAAACGAATGAAATTAGTATGCTTTGACGCCGGTGGTTGCAACTACTCCGAAACGTTCTAAGTGGACACTATCTATATAATAATAGACAAGCATGTTTCGTTTCCTCCTTTTTTCTCAGCTCGTGTGCATCGTAGGAGAAATCCGCGAATAGCATTAGAAAGGTATAGTCCTGTAGATGAGCAGAATCCTATTCTAATTAACATAGGACTCAGGGCTACGACCCACAGGCTTTCAAAGTTCCAATGTTGATCTTATGGAGGAAGTAGAATTGAATCATTAGACAGCTGTTGTAAAAACAACTGCTAGAAATAAACTTCTAGGGTCCAGATCAATTGAAATTTTGATCGAATTTCGATCAGGAGGCGATCTCTAGTGTATGTAGTTTTGTACAGTATGCTTCATGCATTTCACCCTTTGATCACATGTGTGATTTTACGTCCCACGTCCCCACATATTGCTTGATTGCACGTTCCTTAGGCCTAAGCACCTAATAGACAGGGAAAGTAGATAAGGCATAAGTTGGCTGCAAGTAGGCCTATATACTGTCACTTGCTTTCTGTTTCCCTATAAATTAGAGGAAAGTACCTCTAGACAAGGTAAGTTTGCAGTAACTGCAACAGGCAAGTATTTGCAGCCAGCAACTTGCCTTCTCTACTTTCCTCATCAATAAGCCCCTAGTGGGTGACAGTTCAGCGCTGTACAAGTGCTGTCACGCAGTATTGTCACGCACGCCGCGCGACGCTGGCTGTGTATGAGCGGTCACGCGCCTGACAACAATAACGTCAAGCGCATGTGAGGCGACATTATGCGCGGAAACGTTGCTTACACAGCTGTGATGGGAAACATTGCCAGTTATAAACAGTTGATTGTATGGTTTGATGATAAACAAAGATATTGAATGATTCACAAGGCACTGTTGATTATTCTACACACAAAAGAAGTTTAGTGACAAAGATAGTCCACCTGTACTTTAAAATTCAAATGATACCGATGGAAAACTTAAAATGAAAATCAACCATCAATGTGGCGAATATTTGTTGTGGATTTGGTTTAGGAGATTTAAAACGTATGGGAACATTGATCATGGATAAATGCTGAAAATCCACCTATGATCTTGAGAACCTATTAAAACAATAAAATCACCAAAATGAACAAAGATTGTTTAAGTTAGCACTGAACCCTAGAGTGCTATGGCTACACCACGCCAATTAACTAGACGTCATCATTAAGAAATCTCAAAGCAATTAGATGCGGTACAAGTTTATGGTAAGAAAACCCTGAACTTACAAAATCCATCTTCCAATACGCCAAAATTCTCTAGACTTAACTAACAACCGATTTTCTGGACACCCTCTAAACCTATATGGCTATACGAAATTCGCAGTAGGCCTACTGTACACCAGGACAAAGAGTAACTCATTTTAGTTTCTTCACAACCACGGAGTATAAACAGAAAACGAAACTGTAACGCTTTATTTATGGAAATAACGCAATAAACTCAGAAAAAAATGAATCTTCGACGTTTCGTTTATACCATCTCTGTGGATGATCTATATTATTATGTCTTTTCCGTTCTGGAAATAAATTTGGTGGTACATAATTGAGTTGGATAGTCATAATTGTCGACACGCATTCGTGTCAGGGGGCGGGAAACCGAATGGAGTCACACCACACGGACCTGACCAGGTCAGGTACTCGCCTAATAAGGCGAATGCAACGCAACTCCCATTGTTGAGAGTGGAGTGTCACTCAAGCTGTCGTGATAGAACCATTCTGAAACTTTCCTTCCGGTCGAAAAAGTTCTTGTTTTATTTAGTAATTAAAGGAGAAACCGGCATGACAAGATGCGACTACGTCTAAAAAGATGTTAACAATTTAATGAGGCTTTTTACTTCCATTAAAATGTTTTGCTTGTAACGATGTAAATTTTGGTTGGAAATAAATATTCTTTATTCTTTATTTATTCTATATTATTTTTAAGTTGCATAAATATATTTCCAGCTACTCGATAAGAAAATTATTCTATTGCGTAGGTAATCAAACAAGACTAGGATTTCACAGAACCATTTAAAATACATGCAGGAAAACTAGATACCTACTTAAGTTTGTCAGTGGCAAGGTCGAAACAATAGGGTTATTGCGAAAGTTTAAATGCACTCTGGAAGAAGATTTGCAGTTAGAACAATTAATTGCTGACGTTTTCTAGTGGCATATTACAACTTGAGGTGGAACAAAGCCAAGAAACTTATCTAGTAACCTATATGACTATATCCTTCGAGGCCAGCCAAAAAGGAATGAAAAATTCGTGATCAATAACATAACCTAAACATGTAAAGCATAGAGAACAAGTAATTTAAGTACCAAAACAAAATTATAAGCTCATCGTCACCATAATCAAAATTAAGTATAGATAAACTATTGTTTTAACAAGGGAGTTTGGCTTTCGATAGCATAATCCAGAGTTCCACAGTCATCGGCTGTAGACCAGCACCGTTTCACGATTAGTGAGTAGAAGCATTAACAGATGAGCCGAACCGTTGAGTCGTCAAAGTCTTCAACGCTCCAACTGTTCACAATAGAAAGCATTCCTAAATCTGCTTCGCTCCGAAAGCCTTCTCGATTTGCCTCAGCTGTGCACGATTGAATGGCATTCTCCAGTAAATCTTAGGGATCTGCTGGAAAAGTTAACTTCCAGCTAAATATTTGGCGAATAAAAACACTTCTGAAAATGTTTGTTGAACTCGTGCTTAAACTCTGAATGAATCGCTAACACGCCTACCTCTATTAGGCATATTTCACAAGTTCCTTGAAGGATAGGATATTGAGGATACAGAAAGGTCGAGAAAAGGAACAGCACATGGCCAATTGACCACAGGGACAACTCAAGTGCTTCTGTGAAAACAAATTTCCATTGCCAAACAAGGCGGGCCGGATCCACTCTGCCTTCTAATCGGCCAACTTGAAAACTTTAACTTGAAGAACTTGATGCGACAGTCGATTGACTGTTTTTAAGTTCCTCAGCTCGGCGTTACCATGCCCGCGGTGGACATGAGCTCGACCTGGACTTATATGTCGAATACGGAGCTTTCCAGAACATGAATGGATTATGAGGGAAGGGAAATTAGTGTTAGAGAAAAACTAAAAGATATGCTGTGACAACTTCCTTTGCTGCACCCATTGTCAAACGGCAGGCCTACAAACCAGTCTTAAAGTTGTTCTGAGAAAAACGGTATGTTAAGTCCATAATCCAATACTGAATCTGATACTTGAGACTTTTCTTCCTTAAAAAAAAGATAGGGATAAAAAGATAGGGAAATTTGTTCTATTCTGATTGACGCTATTTTACCCACAATTCCCTCCTTTCCCTGGTAACCAGTCCTTTGTTGACACCCTGTCTATCTGTTATATCCCATTTAACCCACACCTATCTGACAATTCTATGCCAATCAATCTCAATAGAATGACCAAAGACCTTCAAATCAAAGTGCTGAAAAAATCAAATGTTCTTGAAGTGTAATCTGCAATTTCTTTAGCTTGTTGCGATCAATCAGAATGGTTACCCAAGAAACGGAACAAAATAGACCTAGTGGGTAAAATAGAACACTAAATTAACATTTGTTTAATGTCCATGAATTGGCCAAGATGACGATCGTTTCATCCAGTCGTCTAGCTGACTTGATGGTTGGCTCGCAGATGGCAAAAGCCGCTGGACGGGCCTGATGAAGGCCGTGGATGCAAATCAGAAACGTCGGTCAAGGACGAGCGTTTCAATCGGATATCGAGGACTGCGACTGAGATTGCATTTCTCCCGCGTCACCTCAACCTCAACGGACTGGTCTGGAACAGGACATATCACGTGCACGGGACAGTCACGCCGTTCACTTTTGGCCGTTTCTCTCTACTAACAAGGTCTGCACGAATAATAAAATAGTTGTAAAAAGTTTTTAAACTATAGTGATCATTTGCTCAGAATAGGCCAAAGTAGAATGGAAAAACCAGAATTGGAAAATTCACAATGTTCTACAATAATCTTCTTGAAATAAAACCGACTATATAATTTGGTCATTAATGTGTCAGGAAAAAACTTTCGTCTTAATGTATAGTACTCTACGCTTAAATGCAAGAGCACAACGCCTTCAAAAGGAGGGAACCCACAATTGTTAGCCCTTATCTGTAAAATAATCAAGCATATCATATCTAAGAGGTTATAATTTTGGAGAAGGTTATAAAAGGGCGTCGATAACAGAATTATCCTTGTTGGTAAAATTACCAAATCAGTAATTTTCCTCTGGTGAATCTAAAATTATTTGCTTTCCGGAAACGTAAATGATTTTTCGTGCTATAAAAACTTCAATACCAATAATTAATTGTAAAAATTTAACTGTATTTTCTTAAATCTTCAAGTATCTTCCACTATACTGATGCTAACTGTCGCGGCCAGCGCGATTTCCTTGACTTTGAACGGACAAAAGAAACCTTATTAAACGTTTCAGCAGAGCAAGCAGCGAGCAACAGCTGTCGACACAGTGGACCGTGGATGATGGATGCTGTTTTTGGCGGCAGATTACCGGTCCAGGTAAGGAAATGGGCGGGAAGCTCAACAGCAAACAACGCCCTACTGGGCGGCATCGGACACTGCGATGCAGATGCTGGAGGAAAACCGCTCTGATATTGTATGCTTATCCGGTACTTGCTTTGGTCTTTAAAAGTCTAGGTTATGAGGAGGAAATCGTATAGTAATATAATTAAGTTAGTAAAATCAAAATCGTAATTTTAATGGTTGATAAAAGTGGAAACCTGGATGAAAATTTTGAGAAAGATGCAATAAACACTGGAAGTGAGGATGACTTTTTGATATATCTTTTTGATTACGTGTGTCAATTTAAAGCAACTTACTTAATTTATTGTCTTTGTCGAAAATAATTGTTTTGGATGTTGTTAACTTAAAGCGAAATAAAGAAATCAGGAATGTTTCTCTCCATCAAAAAGTAATATCAGGCTAACAGATGAATTAATAAGGTTATAAATTATAAATAATCGGCTGGGTAGCTGAGTGGTTAGAGTGCTCGCCTTTGAATCCAAAGGTTGCCGGTTCGATCCTGAGAAAAGTTAGTAGCTTTTTAAAGGTTCGATTCCGGACCCAGTTGCCATTTGTCATTGGGCTATTAATTAATGATGCTTTCTAACAACTGGTCGATGTTAGATAGTAACAAGACTGGGGTTTGGACCGTTCCCCGTCAAAACGTTAAAAAATGCCACTGGCGTAGATACATCCAAAATAAAAATAAGAAACACCTCTGAATTGTCCTATGATAAAATAATCATTTTATTCACAAAAAAGTTTGTGTGAATTTATGAGTCAATAAGTAAAACAAAAATGGATTGGGTGGTTTTCTATATATAAACTTACAGTTAATCAGTACACTGAAAACACTAAACATGATAAACACAGCGGCCTATAAAAAATTGTTCAAAAGTGGCTTAGAATTTCCTCTAAATTGAAAGTTATAAACATATTATGTCTAAGAATTAAGAAAAACTAGCAAAAAATCTAAAAACATCACTAACTCAACAAAACCACTCAAAACGCCCTACGAAATGTGTAAACTAGGACAACGATAGAGCCATATCTCTCAGTCCCTTGTCAAAAGCAGAAATCTACAGCTTTGTGTGTGTAGAAACAACAAAAAACTTAAAGTGACTGGCCAATAAAGATAAGAGGTGTTGACAGGTGCGATTATACTGCGCCTACGTTACTCCTACGTCTATACAAGAACACCTGTCCCCCACCTACCCACGCCGACACTCCAACAACGATACTACCGATAGATATCTGGTGCACTTTACACCGGTGACATTGAATGATTTGTTACACTGGCATTCAATATGAATATCGATGATAAATTTTCAAGCGGGGATGATTTATTTATGCGTTGTTTAAGAGAGGAGCTAATGTTATAAGTATAGTGGTAGCTAATGTTATAAGAATGTGTAGTAAACTTACTTACGGTAGATGATCGTTTACGGTTTCAACCGTGTCACAATACAAATTAAACGCTTGCTGATTAGAATAACATTCAACTGTCACGTTCAACGATTATGTTAAGCATCTAAAAATGTTTCAAGTTAAAAAAAAATCTCATTGTTTTAGGAGGTAGTTTCTTTTGAAAGAAAAATCAGAATACTGTACTGTAGGTCATGGTTTGAAAGAGAGCAAACTTTGAATAAAACAAAGCTTGTTGAAAGAAACCACCACTAAGATCAACTCGATGAAAATGGCTAAATATAAAGCATTTTACAATTAGGCGGCACACCATATTAACAGGTTCATTTATATTGCCTAGACTAATAATGAACATGATGAAGAAATCTTTAATGACTGGATCTCTTTAGCGTAACAAATGGCCAAATTTTTCTTGACAGGCTATAGGGATAAAGGAGCGTGCAGGTATAGGCCTAGACGTTCCGAACCCCGACTCGTGCGCCTAGTAGTTTTGGGGATGATGACCGTTTAAATGATATTTCTTCATCAAGCTCATGATGTTTTCCGATTGACTAATACAGGATTTATATCTTATAATCTTAACGCCAAGTCTTGTTTGGGTCATCCTCCCAGTATAGATCACGACAAAGCGTATACATCTCCGGATCATGATGATCCTTTAGATTTCCCGATAGTAGCATTATAAGGCCTTTTTGAACCCCGAACAAAGGCTCATACTCACCCGGTTGAGGGGATGACAGGTGACCAATACAAGTTTTACACCTTGTAAGCTGAATGTCTGGTTTGGGTCATCTTCCTAGATCGATCAAGATAATCCTTCGGATTTCCCGAAAGTAACATTTTAAAGCCTTTCTGAACCTCTGAATTAAGGATCATAGGCGCCCTGTTGTGGGGATAACAGGTGACCATTTTGGAATTCTTCATCTTACTCTTGTTGATTTTTTGAATGACCAATACCAGATTACACCTTGTAAACTGAATGTCTGGTTTGGATCATCTTCCCAGATCGATCAAGATAATCCTTCGGATTCCCCGACAGTAGCGCCACCTTCCCTCCACATCCGGTGTTTCAACGTCCGAGGGTCCGGCACGTTCTCGACTTCCTGTCTTTGTCACGTCGGGCCTCGCCTCCACCCCACTGGCGATGGTAGGTCGGCGTCAAGGTCGGAGGAGCATCCGCCACGGCTGATAGTCAGGACGCGTCCCCGGGGCCTTCAGTCAAAACCTTATCGGTTATTGTTAAGCTAGGCGGACGATGATGAGCGAGGATGGATTCTGAATTATAAGTATGTAATATCTCTTGGTAATAATTTAAAGGCGGCGACACACTACCAGACTTTCCACCGGACCGAGCATCGTACCGAACATCGTACAGGGACGTAAATTTACTCCGAACATTTCGTCGAACAAGACATCGGACAGAGCAGCGTACCGGACAAATCCACCGAGCGAGGTGAAGGAATTTTAGAGAGAGGGAGAGCGTGAGTGAGTGAGAGAGCTAGAGGGTACGGTGGATAGGGGAGGGTCTTTCCGTAGCGAGCGTTAGGGGCGACGACGCTCGGTCCGTTGCTCGATTTGGTGAAAAGTCCGGTAGTGTGTCGCCTCCTTTAAAGCAATAATGGTTCAATTTTAAATCAGATCAGAATCTAAAAGTTCTCTCAAGTCCATATAAAAATAATTCTTTCACAATCAAGATGACAAAAAATATGGCATGATCATGAAATATAACTTTATTAATAGGTTCGACGATTTTTTCCTCTAAAAATAGTGATTTAAAGAGATCATACAGTTTGGTGTCTTCAAACCTTAAATTTATACAATATTATTCTTAATTGGAACACTGAATATTAAAATACATCATGTTTCTTCTATAGTGTTCATTTTGAGTAAATTGAAAGTCAAAAAATTAGAAACAATTAGCTATACTAATATACGAATAGACGGGGGTCGTCCATAAATTACGTCATCTGAAAATAGGGGGGGGGAGGGTCCAGATGGAAAATGACGGTAAGGTGATGTGCAAGGGGGGGGGGGTTCGGCTTTGATATGACGTCATTTTAAATGTGATGTTTTATATAGAGTTTTAGAGAAATTAAAACAATTATAAATTTTAACACAACTCATCTATTATAAAATAATTATCTATAAAATACATTAGACTATTTTAAGGCGTTGTTTTATAGTTTATTTTTCCATTATCGTGTAGCGTTTGAAAAGCATTATTTTTACTTAAAACTGAGGTTTGTTATAAATGACGTCATTTTTCCGAGAGGGGGGGGTCAGACAAATTATGATGGTAGGATGATTTAAGGGAGGGGGGGTCGAAAAATGGCCAAAAAGTGATGACGTAATTTATGGACGGCCCCATTCCAGATGTATGAGGTTATTTCCAAATAATACATAGTTTAAACTTTAGTTTCCAGCCGTACAAAGGAAATTTGGTCTAATCAAGTGATCTTCCTACATCTTTCATCGCTACTGCGTATTTCCCTCATCCCTGAGCTTTCCTTGAACAACATCACAAAGACTCTTGGCTTATTTTAGAAAGTATAGCCTACGAAAAAACAAAAATCAGGGAGAGTATTAATTTTTGAAGCGGCTTTAACTAGTTTCGATAATAACCCGGCCAAGTTTCCAATCGACCACATTGATTTGAGATAATACAAGTAGAGTTGTAAAATATTTAATTTAAAACACTGTACTGAATGAAAGATAAAACATTATTAGAACAGTAATCAATGTGATGACGTCATAAGCTACGATTGATAAAAATGTTATTAGAAAAGCAATCAACCTGATGACGTGATATGATACCATTAATTAACTATTGCTTATAAAAGTGTTTCATACTTTGTTGGCGTAGTCAGAAAGAACTAGATTTATCCAACCGTGGCATCAGTTGTTATGATGTAGTTATCGTTAACGCCTATTTAATACCATACATTTTACTTTTCTGAAACATTATTAATAATGGTTTTTGTAACATAGGTTACCACAAAAGATAATTACACGACAGGTCTATTAGCTACTAGGAACAAAACTACTACATAGTTGACACACTTTTCAGTTTATGATTGCTAAGTTACATTAAAGCAGAAAACGAAGGGTTGTTCTCTTTCTCACAAATACAAAATTATAAAATGACGGACGGCTTCAATGGAACAAAACCCTTAGAAAGGGTTTTCCCTTTCCACCCAAACTTGCATCAAATACCTAATTCTTTCATCTCGTTATAACAAACTGACTGAGAACAAAATGTGAAGCACTATCCCGACATTTTTATATTGTTGTATCACTGTAGAAGCGTCTTCAAACATCACTCAGACAATTCACCGAGGCAGATGAAGATGAAGTCTCCACTAATCACATGGATCATGGATGATCCGGTCCAGATCTGAGAGCAAGCATCACTCTGAATGGCAGATTGGCAGTTGGGCGACGCACGAATGGCCCATTCTCCTTGGCCCATTACCTCCTCCAACCAGCCTGAACATGGACCCGGCTCCGCGACGCGGAGACTCGTTGGAGTCCGAGAAATATTCAGGGGTCTTGTTGGGAGGGAAAGTCTTCGTGGTAGTCTGGTTTGGGGACACGGTTGAAGGTAATCGCAATATATGAAACATTTGAAATTTTCTTAAATAATGAAACCGTCACTTTGGATTTAGCTCCTCACGGGTGTAATCGGTGACAGGTGAAGAAACAATTTTCAAAGCTGGAATTTGTTGTAAGAGACCTCCATGAAACGTAATAGACGTTAGAATTTTATGAATGTCATGCAAGGATGAAGAATTTAAAAATTGTTAGAGATAAACTCTTCGTAGAGTAATCAAGATGGGAAATTTTCAATGCGAAAGATCTCTTGTCGAGGGGAAGAAACGGGATACTTAAGATTGAAAAGCTTCCTTGAAGAACCACCTTCTTCATGATATGATCATCATTCTTATTTTAACAACGATGATCTACTTTACGGGAGAATCTCCAAGAGTAATTATCGTTGAAGAAAATATATGGAACGCAACCCTCAGGAACTACTTGAGTTAGATGAACAGAAGATATTAGATCAAGACATGGGCATTATTCTTTCCGATTATCACCTACCGAACATTTGTGATTACTGAACATCCAGAAGTTATCCAGAAGTGTCGTTTAAGTGGAATTAACCTAAATTATAACGGTACAATCTACCTTTTTATGAACACTTGCAATGTTGATCTACTCACCAGCTAGTACTTATGTTACTTACAGTACTTATGTTTGTCTTACCAGCTTCAGTGGTGGAGGAGGAGGAGAGAGATCCTTCATAACGGCCGCCGTTCAGTCTCATCTCACCGGCGCCGCTCACGGCTGCAGCGCCACCATCCACCGACCTGCCGATCAACACAACAAAATAAATAAACTCAATGGAATCTCTAAAATAAACAATACCAAGCCGAACAGTAAACCCTATCTTACACCCTATAGGATCAAGCATGGCACGTCGTCCTTATATAGTGGTACCATCACAGAGACTTCTCTATGATAGCAAAGGAACTTTAAACCCCCACCAATCTCTTATCCTCGTAAGCTAAGATATAGTAGGACATTTTGTCGATCCAGCTTCTTCCTCTTTGCTTTGAATAAATTGCTGAGAAGTTATCAATCGTCAAATCTGAAGAATGTGCAAACCGAAGCCTTTAATCAGTGGTGATAATGCTTTTGTTATAAGAGATTATTTGAAACCTCAATTTACAAGGGATCAAAGCGAAATTCTCTCTACAGCGAAAATTCATAAATACCGAATGCTCTTTAAACCCGGAAACACTATACAGTAAAACAAGTATTCTATACAATTTACCGTCATATATGTGCATCTTGTTGCAATATGCTATCACCACCAACAATCAACAAAATCTATTATCATCTTACAAACAAGTGGGCTACGGGTGTTAGTTAGACAAGATATTGTGCCCGAAACCATGATGGCTCTCTTCCGTTCAAATTCCTCTTCAATGCCACAACATCAATTTATTAAATCATCACCAAATTTAACTAGAAATATGATATGCGAAAGTCTACTATGAAAAATAAATTCATTTGCTCCTATACATTTGGTCTTCTGCGACAAAAACCAAATTCCCAGGTTGATTTTCAACATCGCCACAACACAGCCACTACCCACGGCAACATCCTGGCTGACATTGCGCCGCCGCCGCCGCCGGACGCACGCTCGGCTGGAGAGGTTAGTTTGATCAACAGGTGGTTCACAACAGCTGTTTCACACCTGACTCCCGCCACCGGTGACATCAGCTGACGTTTTGGCGCCAACTATATCCGCCGATGAACTCATCATTGTGGCTACGGGTGAAATACACTGTTATAACTGGAAATGAGCGATGAAGTGATATAGAATAATAGGGTGTTTAGACATTTTTATAGAGTGACGATCATAATGTTTTAACAGTGTATATTCAGGATTTAAATGTTTAATGCAGAAGTTCCAATCATTCGTGAGATGAATAGCTAAAAATAGTAATAATAATAATAATAATAATAATAATAATAGTGCTTTATTCCTTTGACAATATATACATTGTATGGAATGCGTCATATAATAATTAATACTACTAATAATAACAAGTGTATTGTTAATAAAATATAAGCACAATAAAAATATAAAAATTACAATTTCAAATGGATTCGTCCCAGATGATTCAGGGAGGGGGAAATGGGGTGTTGCACCGCAGTGTTGACTATTCCCAACTATGGCTCAAGTACTCTCCCACCGAATAAAAGGCTTCAGATACCAGGAGGCGCTTTAGCCTTGTTTTGAACAAGTTTGGATTTGCTGCCTTGTCAATGGTTCGCGGTAAATGATTGATAAGATGAACACCTGCCTGTGAGGGCAATCGTTCGTGAACTACTGTCCGGTGTCTTCCCGTTCGGTAGTTCTCCCTGCCTCTTGTATTATAAGGGTGTATGTCACAACCTTGTGTAGGCGGGCATTTTGAAAGGAAAAAAGCAGATGTTTCAAGAATATATAGGCAGGGCAAGGTAAGCACACCAAACTGTTTGAATGCACCCTTGCAAGACTCTCTGTATTTAAAATGTGCTATGATCCGCACAGCTTTTTTCTGAAGTCTAAACAATCTGATGAAATTTTTGTCAACACAGCCACCCCAGACGACGATACCATACGCAAGGTGAGGATGAATGAGACCATAGTAAGCCATTAAAAGCACGTGAGTTGGACAGAACCTGGACAGATATCGAAAGATATAGTTGTCAGTTACTGCAAACGACTATAGCGTGTTCCAGACAAATATATAAATATGTATTATTATTTATCATTATTTCATTTATTATGAACACTGTTGATCAAAAAAGTATATTTGCTTAATTAAACAGATTATTAGAGAAATACCATACAACTATAAAGTTAATCAGATCGAGAATGATAACAGCCAAAATGCAGAAGATTAAGAAAGGAGTTTCATACCGGTACCTAAATCTTCGGCATTGGGGACCCAACATAATAAAAGCTATCAAGACGCTAAGAGTCCGCAAGGAATAGTTGTTTTTTATTCTTGTTGTAAAAACTATTCATTCATTGCAAAATCTGTAATTGATGATCCCCGCTTATCCATCATTAGTTTTTACATAACCCGCAAGCAAGGCCTACTGTAAATTAAATACTAAAATGATTTTTCTCGACAATGAAGAGTACAAAAAAAATCAAATAGAGATTTAATCCAGCATTAATAGTGTTTTCTATGATATCGCAAGAAAGAAAAGCTGCGGAAGATAATTTCTTACATCAGCAAAACAAGGATAGTCTAGTAATGTAAAAAGGCCCGGTAAAACCAAGTGGGGTGCGATTCCAACATTTGATGCTAAAAAAATTATAATGTTATTTATGAAAGTTTTTATGATTCATTAAATCAATAAACCTCCTTCACACAGTGAACGGCCTGCGTTCAACCACTTCAATACTTAAATACTTAAAGAACTTAAATTCTTCAATACTTAAAGGAGGGTAAATAATCTCAAGATACAAACCACTACAACTCTGTCATCGGTGTGGCAATTTTCTGCATCGGATCTACAGTCGGAGTCGGAGCGGCGCAATCGATCACGGTCCCGGGTTGGGATTGCGCTTGCCACACTAGCGCAATGGCGCAAGAGGACAACGACGCGGCGCGGCGCAGTGTCGCGCAGTAATGAATTGGCCGCTTGCGCATGCGCAACGCGCCTGATGCGACATAATCACAGTCATAGTCATCCGCGATATCACCTGACTGTGTGTGATCTGAATGTTATGAACATCGTTAGACGATGATGGTTTGCAAGGAAGAGTTGGGAATCACAATGATAAACAGTACACGAATGTGAGTAAATTATTTTAAATGAAAATGAAAAGCTACTCATGCACTGCTTCAGAAATAGATGAGCCAACGATAGAAATTAACATTTTTTCTAGAATTAAGTTGATGAAATTAGGAAAAAGCGACAAGGATGTAGCGGTGCACCGAAACTGCGATCTTAGTTTTAATCCTCAAAAGGGTTTGCTAATCCCACAACCGAAACTGCGATCCTGGCACAGCGGCCCATCAGCAGGTAGCGGAGGGTCCAGCGGGGATTCCAGCTTCCGTGGCTCTAGAATGTTTCGCCGTCCGACGTGTAGCTCAAGTCACTTTTCAACTAATACCAATGAACTGGGATTTCCAAGTTGTACTAAACTCGCACATACCACCCCCTTAAGAGTCATCTTCACCCCTGGGCCAGTTAGCCCATTGTTGCGCAGTCGGCAATGTTAACTATACGGCTTTTAATGCAAAACATGGTATTTGATTCCCCTGTTTCGGACGCCGTTTTCCAACAGATTTTCTTTAAACTTGGTAAGTGTTTTGTTGAATAGTTACATTAGGTCCCTCATACCTCGAAATTTGGAAAATTTAACAAATATTACTAAGGAAAATCGAGTTACTTTGCGCCGTCACAGAGAATAATATTTGTTAAATTTTCAAAATTTCGAGGTATGAGGGACCTAATATAACTAACTTTTCAACTAAACACTTACAAAGTTTAAAGAAAACCGGTTGAAAAACGGCGTCCGAAACAGGGAAATCAAACACCGTACCATGTTTTGCATTAAAAGCCGTATATTTAAAATTGCCGACTGCGCAACAATGGGCTACCGGCCCAGGGTATTCTATTCTATTCGGTAAGCTTAGAAGATGACTCTTAACCTGGACCAATAAACGAAGACTTTCAGGGTGTACATTCCTTATTTATTTTCCCCCACAAATATATCAGTCATTCTCAGTTTGAGAGCAAGAGCAGCAGTATCGTCTTATGTACGGTATCGTCAGTATCGTCCCGGGGGCGGCCTCCGTGCCAGGATCGCAGTTTCGGCGTCTGCCTGGGGTCGCCCTTGGGGTAAGGATCGCAGTTTCGGCGTCTACCTGGGTTTTGGATCGCAGTTTCGGTGCGCCCGGATGTAGGGCCTGGCTCATGGCCGCAGGTGTACGTGGAATGAATAGCCACCCCGATGAATATGTTAGAAAAAAGAAGAATTAGCTAAAGCAAAAATTACTAGACAACAAAAGTTTTGTTGAGTAACAACTATAAATAAGTTTATCGGGGTAATGCATGATTAATTGTGAGGACTATTCTGTCAATGCTTTGAACACATAGACGAAATTTAAATCAAGCTACTTAAAAATTAATCTTAGATGGCAACTCGTATGGTAAAGGCGATAGCTTAAAGTAAAAACGTCAAATACAACTTTAGATGAGTAATTATTTCACCGTTACTCAGTACACGTTGTAGCGGTGAGCGGTACAGGGCAACGCATCACCATCTCAGTATGTAGTGCACTGGGTTACCTGGGCAATATCTTCCTCTTCCTCCCATCCTCCCAGCGCCAAGCTGGCTCTAGGGACACTGTGGTAAAAGTTGAAGAATGGACGCCAAAAGAGACTTTCATGATGCACAAATATTTCCACATTGTAGGGTGTAAAAAGAAAGTCATCACACGTAGGCCAGGAATACACCGACATGATCCTCATTTACAAGTCAATTTTCCAATTGTTTGATAATTTATCAAACACGTTATGTAGTTAATGTAGCAAAAATTCCGGTTATTTATTATGTTCTAGATGTTGAGAACGAATACAAACTATTTCAGTTGTTGGTTGTTGCAATCTTCTGTGGAAACAAAGAAAATCTAGAATGAGAAAGATGATTACTTCCCGTCCAACACTCAATAATAGTTGTCTTCGACAGAATGAGTTCCTTTGATTTCTCTATCCCTTTTCATTGCCTGAAGCAATTTGCTTCATTGCTCAATTTTGTTTTTCTTTGACTGAAGCAGTTCATTTGCTCTTTTTCTTTTGATTTTGAAATGAACCAGCGTTTTTTTTTATTTACAAGATTTCTCACGCCAGATGGAATTTCATAGAATCTGGAATCTTCAGTAGGTTTTCACTTTTTTAATTTAAGGTAACTCAAAAGAATAGAGCTTGACAACCAAATTTTTATCTGGTGAAAAAGTTTCTCCTTGATTATGTTTTTTTTTTTTTTTTTTTTTTTTTTTTAGCTTGTTGTGTGGCATTCGCCTTAAATGGTTATTGAGTCCCTGTAATTTTATGATTTCACACATTATTTCACCAATATATTAGAAATATTTCAATATTATCCAATGGCGTTAAACAAGACAATCGACAGCCCATTACAACAACCTCAGGCTAAAAATGTTGCTAGATAAGGCACGCGTAGTCCTAATCTTGAGATCCATTTCCTTATCTTGTACTCTGACACTGATAAGAGATTAAACATTGCCACAGACGCTAAATCTGTGGTAAACGTTTAATTGGCGCAATAAAACACCTTCAGTGGTACATTTAACGCGTATTGTAAACATACTACAAGTTTGCTCACCGATTAATTCAAGAGGGCACAATTTTTATCTTCGGTGGCCATTATGTTAACAGTGGGTGGTTGCGGATTTATAATAATGTTGCAAAAATAAAATTAAAAATACGCAATAATTTAAATAAATATAATGAGCTAAAAATTATCAATAAGTATGGAATAAAATGGATAATAAGTAGTTGTGGAAGTTGAAAATTGTATAGAATGAACACGCATAACAAACATTTAGACAATTTATTTCAACAATACAAGCAAATAATTGTTATCGGTAAGTTATTCTATACCCACCAATAAAGTCTTTGGTTACAAAATAATTACTGAATTTCAAATAACGTAGCAAAAGATTAACGATACGTTGCAGTATTATTGGGAGGGTTCTAAAACTACGGTTTCAGAGGAGCACCCACAGCAATTTCAAAAGGTATTCTTCGAGACGATTCGTTCAACGCTTAAGACGTATTGGATAGGTTACTGCTCTTTAGTCCTTAGAAGATATCTCGCTTATCCTAATCAGTTACTGATTTTTAAAAGATCTCGCTTAGTCAGATCGGTTACTGCTCTTTAGTAGATCAAAGCTTAGTCAGATCGGTTACTGCTCTTTAGAAGATCAAGCTTAGCCAGATCGGTTACTGCTCTTTAGAAGATCAAGCTTAGCAGGATCAGTTACTGCTCTTTAGAAGATCAAGCTTAGCCAGATCGGTTACTGCTCATTAGAAGATCAAGTTTAGCTAGATCGCGGTTACTGCTCTTTAGAAGATCAAGCTTAGCCAGATCGGTTACTGCTCTTTAGAAGATCAAGCTTAGCCGGGTCAGTTACTGCTCTTTAGAAGATCAAGCTTAGCTAGATCGCGGTTACTGCTTTTTAGAAGATCAAGCTTAGCCGGATCGGTTACTGCTCTTCAGAAGATCTCGCTTAGAAAGATCGATTATTGCTCTTTAGAAGCTCAAGCTCAGCCGAATTGGTTAATTCTCTTTAGGAAATCTCGCTTAGCCAGGTAGGTTACTGCTCTTTTGAAGATCTCGCTTAGCCAGATAGGTTACTGCTCTTTAAAAGATGTCGCTTAAGCCTATATACGGGTTCATG